>JAODAL010050898.1:0-27062 GCA_025379985.1 Phyllomedusa bahiana | reverse complement strand
TTTTAATGTATAAATGCTGGAGGTCTAAAGTGGGCAAATTATCAAACTGGGGAGCACTGTGGTAAATCTGGGGCATTTTTAGCCGGTCTACATTTACATTGTATAACGTCTAGACTGCAATAGTGAAGTGCCCAAGTGTGTCCCCTGGGGGATTTCCCAAAGAAACCCCCCCTTTTAATTTAGTCTCCAGTAAACAGTCTCTATATATATTTTTCTCTTGCCTCCATAAGAATGCTCCAGGGTGGCTATGCCAACAGCAAAGATGATGGAGGTCCCCAGTTTGCTGAAGTGTTCGTGATTTGGGTTTTGGGAGTGTGGTCATCAAAAATAAATTCAAAGCTTCTGGCGGCCCATGTAAGACATTTATGAAAGGTATTGTTTTTTATTTCCAGCAATTTGGGGCCCCCTTTTAAAAAAAACTGTTTTTTTTGCCCATAGAAAAAATAGCACTCAGATGTGTAAAAAGTTTGCAGCGCGATCCGCTACCAAGCCAGGGTGTCGCGGTTTAATTGCGAAAAACCCCCGGGCTACAGCACCGCCGCCCGATCGTGTTGAACCCCTTAGAACCCCCCGGCGCCAAAAAGGAAAATAAAAAACGGTGGGCCCCGTTCTTCACTCTGATCGCAGTCCCCACAGCATAACTCCCCGTATCTTATGCCTTGGGGGGGGCCCTTTTTCCCCTCCTGCATGTTCTGTTTGCCCACTTCCGGCCCCAGGCACTCATAGCAACCAACAGAGCATGAAAAGATATGTCCCAAAAGACGTCACGTGAACACACCTTTATGTCACAATATTTGCATTCGGTTGAAAAAGTAAAGATCAGGGCAAACTGAATTTAATACAGTACAAACCATGAATAGAGAACTGTAATGGTGCGATTCCTCTCGAATCGGGGCTTGGGGGAAAAAAGCCCGTTGCCAAGTCCAGGGTAAGAAGAAAATCCACGGCACACCATTTTGGATCCATTTTTTTTAGATTGTTTATTCAAGCATTAACCACAAAAACAAAGTGTAGTTACTCCCAAATTTGGGTTTCAGGATAGGATATATTTTTGACATTCCTGGTATAAACCTTTCGGCAAATAGGCCTTTGCATTTAAAAAACCTTAACCCCCCTGGAGTATGGGTACGTTTGGGTGGGTTAGGGATGTGTAAAAGATTGAGCCCGTTTGCTACAAAAGCCCGGGTGTCGGGTAAATTTAGTAACCCCGCGGCTACGCGCCCCCGCCGACTGGCTGTTGAAGCCTTAGACACCCCCGCGAGGATCCGATGCCCGGACATGGAGGGGGGAAGCCTTTTAGGCCCCCGTCGCGCCTGTTTTGTTTTCCCAAATTCCCCGGGCCCCAGGCGGGGAAAAGGGGGAAAGGCCACCTTTGGGACAGCCCGATGGATTATCATGCAATGATTACGTTTTATTACGTTCGCGCCCCCCTAGTGGTGAAGCTCCTATGGGGGGGGCAGTTTTTAAAAAAAAAAGGTATGAAACACAAACACCCCCACCCCCCCCCCCCCCCCATTTTTAAAAAATTTTTTGTAAAAAGGTTACACATTTTGGTTTCCGTGTCCAAAAAAAATTCTGATCTATTAAAATATAACAAAATTTATCCCATATGTTGAACACGTAGAAGAAAAAAATTCAAAACGCTTTTTTTGGTCATTTCATGTCCTATAAAAATCGGAAGTGATCAAAAAAGTTGCACGTATTCCAGACTGCTAGTAATAAAAAGTACGCTTCAGCCCGCAAAAATGCCGCCTCACTGACATCTGTAGGTGTTAGAACAAAAAGTTATTGGGCGCACAAAACGGCGCCGCGGCGCAATTTTCAAATATAGAAAATGTTTGGAATTTTTTTATGCCACCAAAACGTAACAGAAACCCTACATGTTTGGTATTGCCGGATGTGTATCAACCTGTAGAATACAGATAATGCATCATTTTTACCAAAGATTGAACGCCGCAAAAACAAAATTCCTGCAAACATGGCGCAAGTAAAAATGTTTTCACATTTTGCCCCACTTAGAATTTTTTTTCGGTATCCCAGTATATTCTATGGTAGGATAAATGACACCGATAGAAAGTACATCTTGTCCCACAAAATAAAAGCCCTCATATGTCTATGTAGGTGGAAAAATAAAAACGTTATGGCTTTTGGAAGGCGAGGAGGAGAAAAATGGAAGAGTAATATTTTTTTTTTTCCTTGGAGGGGTTAAAAGGTTAAGGACCTAGAGGTGGTGTATGGAGCCAGAAAGTGTGCACACGTTGGACCATGGGAATGTCTCATTACAATATCGTCCTATCACTGTACCATTTGGAGAGTAACTACACTTTGCTTTTGTGTTTAATGCTTGAATAAGCACTCTAAAAAGGTGCTGTGGATTTTCTTATTACAAATGCATGAATAGGATGATTTCATTTGATGGCTATTTTTGATTCATTTCCTATGAAAATGGGGTAAAGCTTTCGGCACCACAGTTTACTATAGTGTTGGGGTTTTTATGTTTGCTGTAACATTGCATTTTTTTTTTTTTTTTTTTTTTTTTTAAACAAATTTCCCCATTTGTCTTTCAGTTGTTTTCCCGAGTTGTGTGTGTTGGGGGGGGACTGCATCCTGCCCCTCACCTTGGCCATGCTGATATGTAGGCTGATGCTCCTGGCGAGTGTAAGCACGACCACTTTATCCTGGGCCGGGGAAGTGACTGAAGTTTGTGGTCTACGTTTGGTAAATTTATTTATATTCCTTGTTGTGCTATAGAACTGTATTGAGTAAGCTGCAATCTGTCATTTTTGAAATTTTCCTGGAGTGTCTGTGCAAGTGCTATCACCTACATGACTAAAAAAAGAAAAAAATATATGGTTGCCCCTTCAGGGTCTATCTGCACTTGTCTCTGCTCGTGTCAGTAAAAGCCTTTTTTAACATGTGAAACACATTTTGACGAATTGTAATAAATAACCTTGGATAGGGAGATTTTTGACTGGTTTGGTTCCACTGTCATAAATCAGATTCTGGCATTTAAATGCGAGTTAAAAACAATGTTGGGGGCAGGGTGTTCGTTCCAAAAACATAACCTAAAAAGTTGCATACACCAAACTGGTACCAATAAAAACTAGACCCTGCCCTGCAAAAAAGTAAACGGTGCACGACTCGACTGGGGTAAAAACAAAAAAGTTACTTGTCTCAGAAAAAGGCAATGCAAAAAAAGAATTTTATTTTTAAGAATAAAAAAAAAAAAAGTAAAATATAACAAATACTGAAAAAATGTGATGTGGTAGGAATTGATCTGCAGAATATAGATGCCTTATTTATTACATTTGATGAAATTCATAGACTCTACTCACCCCTCCAGAAAAAAAGTGAAGAGCTAAATTTAAAAAATTGCACAATTGCAATTTTTTTGCCAGTTTCATCCAACAGCGAACTTTTTTTTTTTTTTTGTTTTTTTTTTTTTCCCCCCTTGTTCCTCCAAAAATTTTATGGTTTTATTTTTGAAACCTTTTTTAAAAAAATAACTTGTCTCAAAAAAAAACCCTTTTGGGGCCCTTTTTTACACCGGAGTTTTTAACTCCGTGTTACATCCCCTTTTTACATCCGTCCTGAAAAAACAAATTTGGGAAAGTGAGATTACCACGGGGGCTATGGGGGAACAACAGGGGCTTTTCAAAAGAGGGTTTCGGGGTCGCGTTTTCCCCCCTCCTGTCGGGCTCCGTTTTTTGGAAAAAAAAAATTGCATGTCACGGGCTAATTTTTTTGGGTTCCGTCCCCTGGGCCCCTTCCGTGGGGTCCCAGGAGGGATGTAAACCCCGGGAAAGGTTAAAAAAACGCTGTGTAAAACAACCCCTTAATGTGGCTTTTTTTGCCCAGAAACCCTTTAAAAACCAATTTTGCCCCAAAGGGCTATTTCACACGGTGTATTTTGCAGGGGTAATTACGCCCCGCAATTACGCCGTGGGGCCCGGGGGGGGGGGGGAGGGGGGGGGACTGAGAGGAGGGCCGGAACTTCCCCGGGCCCATAGACTTAAATTTTGCCACGGCGCGTATACGCCCCCTAGTAATTCACATTTTAAAATTATCTCCCCCCCGGGGCGGATTCAACCGAGCGGGGGAGGGAACGTAATCCTTTTTTCTCTATGAAAACTTAAATTTAAACCTTTAATTTAAATTTGGGACTTTTTGGGGCCCGTAAGGGGGCCCCCCTTTCGGCGTGTAATTACGGCCCTGAAATACCCCCCCCTCTTTTTAAACCGGGTGTGAACAGGGGCCTTAAAAAGGTGGGGAAGGAAAAAAGGAAAATTTTGAAAACCCAGAAATTGTTTTGGACTTTGGTTTTAAAGGGGGCCCTTTTGGGTGTGTCATAGAGGGGGGGCCCCGCTGACCCTTTACCTGTCAGCCAGAGCGGGAAAACTGCGGGCACCCCGGAAAACCCTCATATTTATGAAGAAAACCCCAATTTAATCTGATTATTTTCCATATAAAGCTACATTGTATTTTGCATCATTGCTAAAAAGAAAAAATTCCGGGGGGGCCCCTTTTCTCTGGTTTTTTTTGCTAGCGCCAATAAACAGTATCACCGCAACAGAAAAACAGGGGGGAAATGGTTGTAGTTAAATAAACTGGGATCAATTTCTGTTTTGACAAGAAATAATGGGGCAGATTTATTAAAAAAGCCCTAAAATAAAATTTTAAGATAAATCTGGGGCGTGTTTTAGACTATACGGTTTACGATATCTATTTTTTGGCTTGCTTTTGTGCCATCAGTTGCAGTACAAATTTGGCACACAGTTTCACTCATTAGGTTACACCTGCTTTCCACAACGCTGCACCCTTTTCGACAGAGCCACTCGCTTTTTTTTCAGGCCCCGGTTTTGGGGCAGAACTGTCTAAAAACACGATGCGGTGGGCGGCCCCAAAGGGGGTTTGATTCTGTTTTTTAAGGGTTTTTTTTTTAAAAAATCCCTTTGGTACTCATGTCCCTTTCCCGGTAAACACACCCGAAGAGTTTTATGACTGCTGCAGTGAATTAATCTCTGCCTGCATTGTCACATATTCAGTAGGTTGCAAAGGACTGTTTTTATGCCCCTTGAATTGTTTCTAATTTTATGGGTTTTCAGCCCCCAAACTTCCATATAAATTTTTTGGGTAAAGCCACACAAAGAAATTTTATTTGTGAAGTGTAAAGAAAATTTTGTGGGTTTTTTGGGGAAATTTTTCAAGGGAAACCCCTTAAAGGGCCCCCCGGGCGTTTTGATGGGACAGCCCCAAAAACAGTAACTAGAGAAGAGCCAGGAAGCCCGGGGGTTTTTACTTGAAAGGGAAAATGCAGAGAACCCCGTCAGGGGGTAGTTTGACCAATGGGAAAATAAATTTGTCCTGTCCTCCCCACACCCTGACCCTTACGAAAGGGGTGGCAAAAAAAAAGGGAAAACAGTTGGTTTTCCCTTTGGGATTTTTCAAAAAACTATGTAGGGGACACAGCAAACAGGGGGCAAGGGAAAGGTTTCTCTGGCAGAGGAGGGCCTACCCTGGGAAAATGTGTGTGGGGGAAAAACTGCACATACCAAATGAATACACCCCTCCCCATATGAAAACCTGGTGGTGGCGGGATCACTTTTGGGGGAGGCTTTGCTTCACCCGGAAAACCCGGGGAAACTGCTCAGAGGTTTAAAGGGGAAAATGGATGCAGCAAAAAACCCCGGGTAAACCCCGGAAAAAGACTGCAGGAAAAACTTGAGACTGAGGCGTAGGGTTTCCCCTTTTTGCAGGAAACGACCCTAAAAAAATACAGCCCCAACTACTTTTGGAAAGGGGTTTAAAAAACAAAACATATTCATTTATTACAATGGCCCAGGAACCTGCCCCGGGAGGGGCTTAAAAAATGCTAAAAATTTGCCCAAACCAAATTTTGACTTGAGCTAGAGCTATTCTACAAAGAATGGGCAAAAATTCCAGCTTCTAGATATGTAAAGCTGTTAGACTTCCCCCGCAGATTGTTGGGCCACCTTTTAGCTGCAAAGTACAGCGGGCTGAATCCATATTTCAGTTTTTGAATTTGCAGAAATTTGGAAAAGCCTGTACTTTTCTGTACACTTCACAAATACTTTCTACTTTGTGTTGCTCTATCACATAAAATATTAGCAAAATATATTAAGTATGTGGCTGTAACATTATGAGGAACAGTTCAGGGGGTGTGAATACTTTTGCAACCCACTGTAAATACATTCAAGCATGCCGGATGGTGATCATGTGGGCACATAAGCTACACCTGTGCAGTTAGCCATAATAGGATGGCTGTGATTGACAGCTGTCCTCCAGTCCTAGCAACTGAGATCAGAGAAAACGGTTTCTTCATGTTTAACCATTTAAACGTCACAATCTGCGCCGATCACAGCGCGGTCAGTGTCAGGCAGAGCACACGATAGGCAGTAACGTACTATAGACACATGACAGTATATTATGGGTAATGTAAAATACTCCACAATGCAAAAAAATACAATAAAAGTTTTCTTTCTTTTATCAAAGTGAAATCGTACTATGCACATATTAACAATCATCTTGACCCATACAATAAATAATGTATTACTTACATAAATTTTAACAATGAATGGCATGGAAAAGGTGAAAAAAAGTGGAATTGCCTTTTTTTTTTCTGCATCCTCCCTATCAATAATATTAATAGTAACCAAAAAAAAGGATTCCTCTTAAGGCCCCCGAAATTAGATAGATCAGGGGTTTATTTATAAAGACATGTCATAGATTAGTAGTTTCAGGGTTCAGTCCCCTCTACCTTACCTGTGTGGTGTGTGACTAACCTACATTAGGTAGGTCTCGACTAGTACAATAGAGCTCACAAGAAAGCCACACCAAACTAGAAATGTCAGTTCGTAACTTTTCTGAAGATGAATTTCATTGCATTTATGGTGTTATTGTAGGTGTACTCAGTAAAGGGTTTGTCTCATTTTTCTGCTTCATAGATCCAGCAGCATTCTTTTATTCATACTTGCTGTCACTTCCTGGTCAAGCTATGGGTAATTAGCATATGAGCTCCATTGTATTAAATTTCTGCAAATTTAGTCCAGATTCGATAAATATCTTGCTAACAGGTCAAGAAGCTTGAGCTAAAGGGTAAACATTTAGTAATTGTGTGTCTTTTGTCTGAAAGATCAGTTTTAAACAGCAAGCTCTAACTGGGGGGTTCACGGAGGTAATTGGGGGGGGAGTTGCACTAATATGCGAGTATTCCCCCGACGCGAGGGAGGGGCGGGCGTTAGCCCGCCGGGCCCATAGACTGTCATGTCACTTATCTCCCCGGGCATACAATACGATCGTGTTTTATGCCCGGGAAGAGGAGGCGTAATCCATAGTTCTCTGAGACCGTAATTTCGGTGCGCATCTCGCTTGTATTAGAGCGCAAATACGACCTGAAATGCGTGCCGAAATGTGCCCGTGTGAACATAGCAGCAGCCTATGTGATGACATCACTCCTTGCTATTGGATAAGACAAACAGCAGGGGAGAACAAGCAAACAGGTTGGTAACTAGAGAAACCTGAAAGCCCTCTGAAGGTGAGAAAATCATCTGTAGCTCCTCAAGAAAAAAAAATAACAGAGCCATATATTTGTAAAACGTCTTCATTTAGTGTTCCCTACATGTTGAAAGCTATTCTTTTGGACGCGAGATCGCGGAGTGAGGGCTCAAGACAAGTTTTTGTTTAATTATGTATTTATTGTTTACAAAAATTAAAAATTGGCGAAAACAAAATACGCATGTCACCATGTTCAAAATAGTTGAATATCTTAATTATGCCTTGCACATTGTAATTCAATTGTTGTAAATGCTTTACATACTTTGTGTTGCTTAATAGGACATTTACCGTATTTTTCGGACTATAAGGCGCACCGGATTATAAGGCGCATTATCAATGAGCGCCTGTTAAGTCGTCTTGGTTTAATAAGGTTTCACGGATTTAAGGCGCAGCGCATTAAATGAAACAAAGCTCAGACCGCAAGCCAAACTTTATTCAACACTTTCACAATAACTCTCAACTTGTAAAGTTGTAACAAAAGTCAATACATGTACATATTGCCGCCGCAATACGGTGGGATTTACAATGGTCCTGCCACTTATTGTGCCGTATTTCGCATCTGAATCACCCCATGTTAAGAATGGGGATTGTAATTCCGTCGCAAAATACGTGCCACACTTAGTGACCCTTATTTGTAACTGTTTTCGGAACGTATTTACGATCGGAAATCGGTTACAAATCAGTTGCAAATAAGTGTCACTAAATTAGCTGTAAATACAATTCTGAACAAAGCCTAAAAACCCAAGTGAAGAATTGATTCATATATAAGGCGCATCGGACTATAAGGCGCACTTTCGATTTCTGAGAAAATCATAGGCTTTTATGTGCGCCTTATAGTCCGAAAATACGGTAAAAGAAAGCTATTCTTTGTAGTGAGGCAAGCCCTTTAATGCTGTTTTGCTGCTGTACTTTCTGTCTTCAGTAAAAAAAAAAAAAAAAAAAACACAGAATTTAAAGCCCTAAACCTTATATTTCTTTGAAGCCTCCACAGCCATTCTTGCGTACAGACAACCACCCAACCGAAGAGCGTTGGCCGTCTACCCCATATTCCTATTCTACTTTGTCATCAGCTGGATGATCCTGACTTTCAACCCTTCTCTTTAGTTCTGTAGAGTCTGTCATTTTTTGAAGGACTTGAATAGGATTAAATGGGACTCTACTGGTAGGATGAAGACCATGTGACGGCAGTATCTCATTACCCACCTTTCCCCCAACACAAATGCGGAAGAGGAAGCAGGAGGACGCGTGTGCAGGAGGCCAAAGAGCTTTGGTGTCGTTTCTTTTGTAAATAGCCCTGCACTAAATCTTTAGATATCTGCTGTTTTTTCTTACTCCCCATCTGCATCTTATGAGGTTGGACTTCATTACACAAAACTGAGGTCCAGATCTGGGGCAACCTGTGCATTCCTGCTGTCGTGGGAGCTTTTATTAAGATGCGTATAATGTAAAACTGAACACTTCTGCGGGCATGTCCATGTTGTAGTCCTAGGCTAGGTTCACACGGCATAAAAAGGATGTTGAAAAAGAAACACCTGTTTTAAGGGGATAATGTATGGAACTTGTTTTGTTTCATGCTTTTTACGTGCATTTTTCCCCTTCTGGTGACTTTTTTTTTTTTTTTCTTTCCTTCTTTGCGTTTTTGGTGTGTATTTTTGATGCATGTTTCAGTACGGCCAAATTTTTTTTTTTTTTTTTTTTGTAGGGTTTTGTTTGTTTTTTACGCATCAAAATACACACCAAATAAGGCATCAACAAATTACGTGCGTAACTTTCATGTGCTTTTTGCTATTCCCATTGACTCTCCGTTGAAAAATTACACATGTAAAACAGGTTTGTGCACCAATTTTTTTTACACCTCACGTAATGTATCAAATGGTTCATTAAAAAACGGACCATGTGCAGTAATGGTGCATATGTCATAGAAAACAATACACTTACCAATGGATTGTTCGATGTGTATTTTGGTGCACAAAGCACACACAAAATGTGCATTTTACGCATCAAAATACATATCAAAAAGATTGTGTGAAACTAGCCTTACACGGTTCCTAGAAACGGGTTGGATGACAGGATTGTAAAGAACTGCACAAACAATAAGATGCGTGCATGTTATATCCAAATATAATAATGCAACAAACTGACGTCAGAGCACACCCAGCAAAGAACTAGAAATCTATATCCACCTTTGTTTACTGCTCCAGACACTTTATGCCGATATCAGCAGATGAAGGGTTAATCTTCAGAGCAAAATTAACATCCATGGAATTACGGAAGTGGACTAATAGTTTACATACAATGAGGCCTTTCTTATTGTTTTAAATAAAAATGCATGCGTCCAATCAGATGGCATAGAAACGACAAGTAGCGGGCACTGCACAAGAAACTGGTCTATGTCCGTATATGTATGAATGTTATGCATATAGAGTTTATGCAAGAAGCTTTAGGCAGAATGAAGTCACAGATGTAGGTAAATGCACAGGGTAGTCTGTGCTACAAATGGGACTATGCATTGCTTTACCCTCGTGTGCAGGGCCTAATAAGTATACCCAATTACTACTGTGCATATTTCTTTTTTAGGGTGTTAACACATTTGGAGAGCGGTCAGCTGTGAATTTCTTTAAATCTGATTTGTTTTAAATTAAATGGTATAATGCAATCTATATTTATAATTTATTAAACTTTTTTTTTAATATGATTAAATGTCTATTTCTTTTTGAAGTTTAGAGAAAGAAATTGAGAAAGCCATATGAAGTTAAAGGGTTTGTCTCCTCTCGCCCGTTTAATGCGTGTTGATGGGATATGCTATAAACGAGTAACAGGTGAGAACTGCACTTATTTCAAGAAACAGCCCCCAAAAGTCTCCGTTGATGACGAAAAAGTGGTCTGCTGTACCATGAGCTCCAATTGAATATAATGGGGAAGTTCCAACCACCTCTCCGTTCTCAATGAAGACTTTGTGGGACCTGTTCTCAAGACGGGTCCTCATGCCTATCACACATTTATGGCATATCCTATCGATAAGACGTACAGTTGAAACCATAAGTTTACATACACTATATATAAAGACATATATGCATGTTTTTCTCAATATATGACATGAAATCAGTAGAAACTTTACCCGTTTTAGGTCAATTAGGAACTAAAATTATTTATATTTACCAAATGTCAGGATAATGAGAGAGATATTTAGAAAGAACTTTTTTAAGGCATCTTTATTAGTTTCTGCAAAGTCAAAAGTTTACATTCACTAGGATAACTATGTCTTTAAAAAATTTGGGACAGCCCATATGATGATGGCAAGTTTACACACTGCTTCTGTGTGTAACACCATGGGAAAGACTAAAGAAATCAGCCAAGATATCAGGAAGTGAATTGTGGGCTTCCACAAGTCTGGTTCATCCTTGAGGGCAATTTCCAGATACCTCGGGGTGTCTCGTTCATCTTTACAAAATATTATACACAAGTACAAACAAGATGGGAATGTCCAGCCATCAAACTGCTCAGGAAGGAGATGGGTTCTGTGTCTCGGAGATGAACGTGCTTTGGTCAAACATGTGCATATCAACCCAAGAACACAAGCAAATGACCTTGTGAAGATGCTGGCAGAAGCTGGTAAGATTGTGTCATTATCCACAGTGAAATGAGTACTGTATCAACTTGAGCTGAAAAGCCACTCTGCCAGGAAGAAGCAATTACTACAAAAATAACATAGAAAAGCCAGAGTACTGTTTGCAAATGCACACAGGAACAATGACTTACATTTTTGGACACATGTCCTGTGGTCTGACGTAACTACAATTGAACCGTTTGGTCATAATGACCATTGTTATGAGTGGAGGAAAAGGGAGAAGCTTGGAAGCCTAAGAACACCATCTGTGAAACAGGGGTGGCAGCAGCATCATGTTGTGGGTCTATTTTGCTGCAGGAGGAACTGGTGCACTTCACAAAATAGATGGCCTCATGAGGAAGACAATTATGTGGCAATACTGAAGCAACATCTCAAGATATCAGCCAAGAAGTTAAAGCTTGGGCGGAAATGGCTCTTCCAAATGGACAATGACTTGAAGCATAAACTGGTTACAAAGTGGTTTAAAGGAGTTTTATCGTTTGAACTGTTCGTGCTCTTCAGCTAATCCTCTGAGATTGAATTTGAAAGCCAGGGGCGTGTCTCTCCTGTCAGCAGGCGTGTCTCTCCTCCCAGGAGGTGTGTCTCACCTCACTAAATAACTGTGACATCATCATTTTGTATTAAGCAGGGGATGCAGAAGATTGTCTGGATATAACAACTCTGTAGCCTCCTGCATGCTTCTTTTGTCTGCAGCCTTCAGGCTCCACAAGCTCCTTGCTGTGCTATATGCACTTATACACACAGCCTGAACTGATGAGACATGTGAGGAGTGTAGACTACCCCCTCCCTCCTCACCTTCTGTTACCAGACAGGAGACTGTATGACTGTGGTATATGCAGTTATACACTCAGCCTGAACTGATGAGACATGTGAGGAGTGTACACTGCCCCCCCCCCCCCCTTCCCCTCTGTTACCAGGCAGCAGTCTGGGTTATATTGAGCAATGCACACTGCCCTCCCCCTCCTCCTCTCCCCGTTAACAGGCAGTAGACTCTATAAGACTCTGTTATAGGAGGGGATCTGTGACTTAAACAGCCAGTAATTGCCCAGATCATTCACCTTAGAGCTGGGAGAGGAGTACAGAGACAGCAGCCCTTGGTTTCACTATCGATTTTAACAGCTCAGAGGGGAGAAAACAGAATGTGCAGGCAACCAATCACAGTACAGGGGGCGTGGCAGGGGCATTCCTATCTGGGGGCGTATCCCAACTGGCTGAATGAAATGTCAGCCAGCCAATCACAGTGCAGGGGGCATGTCAAGGGGCGGGATCCGGCCAGGGGGCGTGTCCCGACCAGCAGCAGCAGAAACAGAATACAGATTTACAGAAAAGCTTATATCTGCTAAACCAAGTGACTGAGGTAATGCAACCCAATTATAAAAGTGCTTATTTTTACTGTCCCCATAATCCAAGACATGATCTTTGTAGCGATAAAACCCTTTTAAGGATTAACCAAGTTAATGTTTTGGAGTGGCCATCACAAAGCCCTGATCTCAATTCTATTGAAAATATATGGGCAAATCTGAAAAGGTAGGTGCGAGCAAGGCGACCTACAAACTTGGCTCAGTTACACCAGTTCTGACAGGAGGAATGGACCAAACTTCCTATCAACTATTGTGAGAAGCTTGTGGCAGGATATCCAAAATGTTTGACCCAAGTCATACAGTTTAAGGGCAATGCTACCAAATACTAATGAAATCGGTATGTTTATTAATAGGAATCTAAGCCCTTTTAACTACAGTGGGCTGCAAAAGTATTCAAACCCCTTGAACTGTTTGTCATACACTGACCAGCAAAAGGGTACCAATGTTTTGAACTACAGGCTCCATGTCTCGCCAGCCACTACAACATTGAATATTAAAATAGCATCATTTTATAGACAATCCTCTTGGCTATCTCATACATAAATATGACATGGAATTATTTAGTTCATGACAAGAAAATTTCCAAACTGCATCATGTGAGGTCATAACAGTTGGAAGACTACAGATTGAAGTCTGTCTATTCCAAAGCCAAGAGGTGGATGTCCAGGCAAAATATGACAGTCAACAAATCGGCTCATCACAAGGTCTATCAGTTCTAGCACAACAAACATGGAAATGGAGGGGGCTCGAATGGTTTGTAGTAGTGAGATCTCAGATGAGATCACACGCATTACACATGTCTGGAATGTTGGCCCGTAAAAAGTTGAAGAAGCCTTGACTTCAATATTGTCATAAGAAGCGATGGCTCAAGTTTGTAAAAAAGTACAAAAAGTGGACAGTAGAAGATTGGAAACAGATGATTTGGAGCAATGAAAGTCCATAGACTGGGCTCTGATAGGTGCAAATGGGTCTGGAAGAATCAAGGGAAAAAGGGGCTAATGGGCTCAGTTCAGTGGAGATAGCTAGTGTTGAGAAAACAGTAAAGCGTTCTAGTTCAATTCGAACCGAACTCACAAAAGTTTGAGGTTCGAAGTTCTCTTTGAAGTCGAACTGCGAACCCCATTAAAGTCGATGGGAAAAGAGGTTCTGGTTAATTTTTTTTTATCTATACAGGTGAGGAGAAGCTGGAATTACTAACCATAACAGTAACCTGGATACGTTGAACAACTTCATGAAGAAACTTTGGCTCTAAGAGTGACAGTAAAATATTGAGAGGCTAAAATACTTAATTCCTTTCAATGGCTAACTGAAAAGATGAGAACAGCTTGCAAGCAAGGGCATAGCTATAGCAGCTGCTACGGGGCATTGTATCCTGAGGGGGCCCAATATCCCCTTTGACCCACAGGAGATTTGGAGACGGTATGTTATACAATTACTGAACCCCCAAAACTGCGAAAACAAAACTTTTGGGCACTGAGTATGATTTAGCAAATCCAAGCACTATGTATATGAGAGTTAGGCGTTATGTGAGCCTGCAAATGTCGCCAAATAACAGCTTCTGGGTGTGGGAAAGATGCATCCAGCAATACCAAACTCCGTAACTATTGATTTCTATGGAGAGGAAAATGCTATCTGACTAAGAGCAGTCTGTACAGTACAGAGAGTGAGCTGAAAATGGCGTTCACAAGGCAATACAGTGAAAAAAAAAAATGACCATGTTATATATATATATATATATTATATAGATATATATATATATATATATATAACATGGTCATGTGATTTCAGCAGCCAATGAGAGCCCTACACCTCAATGATGACATGTTTGACACTACTCTGTGCTCTGCACTGATTTGATGGCCGCCAAAAGTGCAGAAAGCCACTGAAAATGAAACTGAAAATGACGTGTCGAACTAGAACTTTACTCGAACAAACAGTAAAACGTTCGGTTCGAGTTCTAAAAATTCAAGATGTTCTACTAGAACTTAACTTTTCTAGAACAGTTCGATCAACCCTAGAGAGCGCCTGATGGTATGGGGGTGCTTCACAGCCAAAAGCATTGGATACTTGTCCAGGATCAATGATGATCTCAATGCTGAGCTATATGTGAGTATCCTACAAGATGAGTAACTTTGTACACTTGAGTACTATGGGTATGAAAAGGACGAAAGAGTCTTCCAGCAGGACAACAACTGGAATCATACATCGAGGTTGGTGAAGAAATGGTTAAGTGACAATGAAATGGAATTGCTAGATTGGCTCCCATAGTCCTTAGATCTCAACCCAATCGAACAACTGTGGATAAAGCTGAAGAAAAAGCTGTGTTCATTTTCATGCAAGTCCACTAGTCTGCACCAACATTGGAAACGTATAGAAGAAACCTGTAATCGATTTCAGTCAAGACATGCTGGAATCTGAGTGTGAGTGAGAACAGACACATACAGGCAGTGTTAAAAGCCAAAGGTGGATTTACAAAATACTAACAAAAAATAATAAAAAATTAAATTTTTACTAGCAAAACAGTAACAATGCAGTTATATGACAAGAATCTGCCTAATTAAACATATGCTAAATAGTTATATGTCAGATTTATGTGTGAGAGCCAAGATGATTGTCTATAACCACGATGGTGGCCTCACGTTCAAAGCTGTAGTGGATGGGGAGAGATGGAGCCTGAAAGTCAAAAAGTACAAAACACACTTTTGCTTGTCTGTGCATATAACCTTTGCAGCCATAAACTTAAATGTATTCTATTGATACTTTGTGATATAGTAGCATAAAGTATTAGTGAAGTTTAAAGAAAATATATGCTTTTACAAATGTTTGCAAATTAAAGTGTGGCATGCACAGGGCTGTGGAGCTGGAGTCGGTGCCTATTTTGCAGGAGTCGTTATAAAATGGACCAACTCCCGCTCCCAAAATATATAATTAGTTGGTACAGTTCGATGCAGTGCCAAGAGCAAGAGGAAGTGGGTCTTGTCCATGCTACTGCTCCACATATCTTTAGCCTCATCACATGGGAATTGTAATTGATGACATGGAGCAGGCAAAGCGTTGCTACAGGGGAAAAGATTCCGCTCCCATAGCAAACAGATTAACTATATTTCAGCAAAAAGTTTTCACTTGCTCTCATAGAAGTAGAAGAGTTCAACCACTTATCAAAACTGACTGTGCCTGAGGCAAATCCTTAGAGATGTTGCCTCTGTGGTCACCTCTTTGCCATCAACCCAAGTTACTGTAGAGAGGCTGTTCTCTAGCCTGGAAATAATGAGATCAGATGTGAGGTCATCTATACAGGATCTGATGGAGGTGATACTATTTCTCTGAACAAATTCATAGACTCCACAAATGTTATTCAGGACATTTTTGTTGAAAACTGTTTTCCCACTTCCTGCAGCATTTTGCATATTTAAATTTTTTTTTTTGTTCTAAAGTCGTATCCAATAAATATATTTTACACTGACAAGCAAAAGGGTAACAATGTTTTGAACTTGTGACTTTCAGGCTCCATATCTCACCATCCACTATAGTTTTGAACGTGTGACTATCATCATTTTATAGACAATCATCTTGGCTATCTCATACATAACTTTGACCTGCAACTATTTAGCATCTGCTTAGTTCTGCAGATTCTTGTCATATAACTGCATTGTTAGTGCTTTGCTCCTGGTGGTAGGACAATCTTTTTCTTCTTGCATACTACATAAGACAACCTGTTCTCACATTCACTAATAGCTCAGTGTGTTATTAGGCTGATTCCCAAGCGAAAGGTCACTGGTTCGAGCAGACATGAGGAAGATTTCTTAAGAAAAGAGAAACCGCATCATCCAGCTCACCGATAGTGGTCTCTGGGCCAAGAAAATTGCCAAACTGCATCATGTGAGGCCATGACAGCTGGAAGAATATAAAGAACGCCATCCATCCATTCCAAAGCCAAGAGGTGAACATCCAGGCAAAATATCAGAGTCAACAAGTTGGCTCATCACAAGCTCTATGAGTTCTAACAAGACAGACACAGCAGTGGAAGTGGCTCGTATTGTCACGAAAAGGGGGGTACAGTGAGCCCTAGCTGGAACCCAGCCCACTGTCCCTGCCTACTTGACATGCTGCCCTAGGCAGCAAATGCCAACTGGGCGACAGTCCCTGCGCTGCTAGAGTGCTCGGGCTGTCAGAAGGAAGAATAATCAGACAGTCCGGGTCAATAACCAGAATCAGAAATGCCAAGCCATAAATCAGAACCGGAGAGAAAAACGTAAACAAGCTGAGGTCAAACACGAACAGGAGCGAGGTACAAAATCAGATGATAAGCCGAGGTAAGTAAACAAGCCGGGGTCTGGTACACAAATAAACAGCAATACAAAACACAAGGGAACAAGGCAGCCGGAAATATCACAGGCGCAGCACTCAGCGAGCAGGGAGTTTAAATGTGATTCCTGGATACCGTCCCTGCAGCTGATTGGAGCGGCCTCTGGGTCCGCCCATTGGCTGCTGCGACACGCCCCCTGTCCAGAGTGGTTGGGCCTCTGTCACTCACATAGCCTCCAGCAGAATGACTATCTGGGTGGGGTCGCTGATCAGCTGCTGCAGAACGTTGCTCCCTGCAGGCTGAGCGCCACCTAGCCCTGACAGTACCCCCCTTTTAGGACGGCCACCGGACCCTTCCCTGGTCTGGGTTTGTCCGGGTGAGACTCATGGAATTCCCTTATCAGGTGATTGGCATGAATGGATTTAGCCGTAACCCATGATCTCTCCTCTGGACCATAACCCTTCCAGTGGACCAGGTACTGCAGTGACCTTTGGACTTTACGGGAGTCCAAGATCTGGGCGACTTCATATTCTAACTCCCCCTCTATACAAACTGGAGGAGGACTAGAGGGCGGAGTCACAGGCAGATGTACCTCTTAAGTGCACAATGGAACACATTATGTATGCGGAGAGAAGAGGGTAATTTCAGACGATATGCACTGGGTTAACCACCTCCTGAACCACATATGGACCTACAAATCGTGGCGCGAGTTTACCAGTGGGAAGTTTCAATCGCAGATTTCGGGTGGATAACCATAGTTTATCTCCAACCGCAAAACCTCTAGAACAAAGACGCCTTCTATCGTAATTTTTTGGATGTTCTGGGCATGAACCAAGTTCTTCTGAACTTGGGCCCAGACTGTGCACAGATCTTTAATGATAACATCCAACCCGCTGTGATCAGACGTAGCACTGGAAAATGACGTATGCCTAGGATGAAAGCCATAGTTGCAATAAAATGGTGAGGTCCCCGACGAGCTAATATCTGGATTGTTCTATTCTGTCAAAGGTAAGTACTTTACCCAGTCTACCTGCCGATCAGAGACATAACAACGGAGTTTTTGAGTTACCATTTGATTTACTCTCTCTGTCTGCCCACTAGTCTCTGGGTGGAAGGCAGAGGAGAAGGACATGCTGATACCCAGAGCCTTGCAAAGGGCTCTCCAAAATCGAGAAATGAACTGAACCCCTCTGTCCGAATCAATATTCTCTGGTAACCCATGCAGTTTGACAATATGTTTGATAAACAGTTCAGCAAGTTTTTTGGATGACGGCAACCCCCTTAAAGGAACAAGATGGCACATTTTGCTGAAACGGTCCACTACCACCCAAAATAACTTTTTGGGCCCTCCGAAGGGGGAAGGTCCGTCATAAAATCCATGGAATGTGGTCCATGGATGTTCGGGGTATAGGTAGGAGGGCAAATTTTCCCCCAGGAGGACGAGTTCTGGTAACCTTAGCCTGAGCACAGACTTTACAAGATGCCACATATGCCTCAACATCACGAGACAATACGGCCACCAGTAAATACGAAAAATCAGCCTCTTTGTGCCAGACACCCCAGGATGTCCAGATAACACGGAATCATGGAATTCTTTTAATAATCGTAGCCGGAGCTCAGTGGGGACAAAGACCTTTGAAACAGGACAATTAGCAGGTCTCATATCCTGGTGGGTCTTAATCTCCGTGGCTAAATCAGGGGAAATAGCTAAGACAACAGTCTCCATGGGCAATATAGGTACCGGATCCTCCTGGAAAGCGTGGCTGGCACAGAAGCTTCTAGACAGCGCATCAGCGCTGTTAAATTCTTAGAACCCGGACTGTAAGTAACAACAAAGTTGAAACGTGTAAAAAATAATGAACAACGCGCCTGACATGGATTCAACCTTTTAGGATTCTCTAAAAAGGTGAGGTTCTTATGATCGGTAAGAACCGTAACTTGATGCTGGGCACCTTCAAGGAAGTGGCGCCATTCCTCGAAGACCCATTCAATAGCCAATCACTACCGATTCCCAACGGCAAAATTCCTTTCAGCCGAGGAAATTTAACGCGAAAAGAAGGCACAAGGGCGAAGGTTAGTCATAGTAGCAGACCCCTGAGACAAGACTGCCCCTGTACCATACTCAGAAGCATCAACCTCTACGACAAAGGGTTTGCTATGATCTGCTTGAATCAACACAGGAGCTGATACAAAACACTGCTTAAATTTCTCAAACGTCTCTATGGCCTCGGGTTGCCAGTTACTGAACTTTATCCCCTTCTTGGTCATGTCAGTCAACAGCCGAACTAAGATAGAAAAATTCCGAATAAATTTACGATAGTAATTAGCAAACCCTAGGAATCGCTGTAGGGCCTTCAGGGACGAAGAGCAGACCCAATCGAGAATAGCTTGAATTTTACAGGGGTCCATACAGAATAAGTTCGGAGTCAGGATGTCCCAAGAAAAGGTACCTCCTAACCCCAAAAACCCCAATTTTTCAAGTTTAAAAAAAATCTCCTTCAGGATTTGCAATAACTGTCGTATGTTTAACGTGGGGCGACCAATCTTTCCCAAAGATTTAAAAGTCATCGGTAAACGACCAACAACAACCAATGAGTTTCCCGGAAAACATCATTTTAACCAAAAGTTTTTTGGAAGACTGCAGGGGGATTAAACAACCCCCAAAGGCTAACCGATATTTTTAAAGACCCCCAGGGTGTTAAAGCGGTTTTCCATCATCCCTTCTCGGATACGGATGAGATTTGGCCCCCCAGGTCTAACTTTGGAAAAAACTTCGTTCCCGGGATTTGATTTAACAGTCAGGGAATTTAAAGGGGAAGAATATTGTTTTTTTACCGTTTTCTTATTAAGTTTCCCGGTAACTTGCATGGACAGAGGCCCCCATCCTTTTCCCGCAAAAAAAAAACTGCCCCCAGGGGACACAAAGGTCGGGTATGCCCCTTTGTTAACTTTCGCCAAAAATACCGCTTCGGGTAGTCTCTCGGCCTGACAGACTATAAATCCTCCCTTTGGGAAAAATTCACTCCGGGCAAAGGTCAAAGGCCATTATAAGACAGAGGGGGTAGTTCTCCCACTTTTTTTGAAAAAAACTTTTAGAAAGTCACGACTGAAAACCGGGTCTGTTCAAATCAGTATTGCCCCCGTATGACAGAAAGACATCTGCAGTACACTGTTTCCCCCCTTAATTAATTCTCCTGAATTCCAATCAAAACCCGGGTTATGTTTCTGAAACAGGGCAGCCCCAACACCCCATCACAGGCAGCCCCCCATGAAAAAAGAATACAATCCAAAAAAAAATACAAAAAAAAGGGACATTACTTCTCAAAAAACCACCCACCTTTAGGGTTGATCACAAAACAAAAGGTGAAATAAACGGACCCAGAAATCTAGCAACCTGGCCTTTATGCAACTGGGAAAAAAATCACGGGGCAGCTAATTGCTTGAGCAAGATGAAAAACTGCACACCAACTTAACACCTATTCACACCAGCATGCAGAACAGCCACAGTATAATGCATGGGGAGATTGCTTGTGAGCTTGTGTGTATTGGGGCCCCATTACCAACTAATATCTAATATTTAATATTTTTCCAGTATGTCATTTTGTATCTGCCCAACAGTGCTGGGGAGCGGAGGGAAAATGCTGGGCAGCCCGCCTAGTCTTTTTTTTTTAACCATAAACTTTTTATTGGTCACAAATAAATTAATACAAACAGAAAACAGTATAAGTCATTGTAAGACCAAAATTTCAACTTTTACTCCCCAAAACACAACCAACCCCACCTCCCAAATCCATCCAGATTATAGAGCAGTAAATATCATTTTACAATCAAATTAGCAATGCAATATTAATAACATTCAGTTCTTTGTCAACATAAAAATTGTACCTGGCTGTCGGACGGCCTCCTCCAACACAACTGCCATAGACACCAGTCCCAGGGAACCTCTACACCGAGATTCCCAACACCATATGCCTAATAAGTTCGGTGCAGAAGGAACAGAAGTATACAGCCATTTCGCCTAGTCTGAATGTATGGGTGTCACTAATAGGTTGTAAGCAGCATGGTGTTACCACACGTTATCTTATTTATGGCCACACTTTTGTATGCCTTATTATATGCAATTGTAGTACCAGCAACCACCCTCTCATGCCTGAGGTTGGTGTAGAATGGGTTGTTTCATTGGTAACTTTCCATCTGTGCAATCTCCCCATGCATTATACTCCGGCTTTTCTGCATGCTGGTGTGAATAGGTGTGCAGTTTTTTATCTTGCTCAAGCAATTAGCTGCACCTGTGATTTTTTTCCCAGTTAGCATGTATGGATCCTTTCAACATCTCAAGCTCAGGAGTACAATGTTGGATTGTGCCCTTTGTTAGCGGAGTAGAGTCAATTGCCATAACCCGCAGGGAATCAGATGGCGGCCTCCAAGGTAGGCCCAGACGTCTGGCGCAGGATGCGTTTACAAAATTAGAAGCTGACCCAGAATCCACAAAAGCATTCCCAGAACCAGACAGAGACAAATATGAAATTCTTAATGGGGAGCAGCAACTTTCGGATACAATAGGAAATACATGTTCGTTAGGTGGGACCTTCCTGCAAAATCACCTAGGCGCTGGAGTTTTTTCCGGCCTGTGTGTCATTCGTTTGGAGCACTCCCGCAGGCCGTGTCCATCTTCGAACACAGATAGAAGCACAACCCCTAGGTGCGGAAAAAGCAGTTCTACACCGGTTACACTAGGGCACGGTCGCGGAAGAAGCCGGCACTTGCTGGCTCCTGGGTTTACATCGGAATCAACGGGTGTAGAGGTGAACATGGTGTGGACCACCAGAGAGGGAACCTTTTCCTGACGTCTCTCCCTCCCTCTCCAGACAAATGGCTAGTGCCATAGCCTTATCTAAAGTACCAGGGGTAGGGTAAGCCACCAATAAATCCTTCACATGGTCAGCTAACCCTAATCTAAACTGGCATCTGAGAGCTGCGTCATTCCATCCAGACGGAACGCACCAGCGATGAAATTCAGAGCCAAACTCCTCCACAGTGCTTTGACCCTGCCTCACTGTGGTCAGCTGAGCCTCGGCCACAGCTTTCCTATCAGGGTCATCAAAAAGTACCCCTAAGGAGGCAAAGCACCTGTCCACGGAATACAGTTCTGACGAATCAGGTGGTAACGAAAATGCCCACTCCTGAGGGGGACCCGGAAGTAGGGACATAACTATTCCCACCCTTTGTTCCTCATTCCCCGAGGTAAGTGGGCGGAGCCTAAAATACAGGCGACATCCTTCCCTAACAGTCAACAATGCCTTCCTATTGCCTGAAAACCTGTCAGGCAAAGGAATAGGGGGCTCCACAGAAGGGGAGATAGCGCAGGGACCCTCAGACTTGGGGTAGTCTCTTGCTGTTGTACCCGCAGCGCCAGATCCTGGACTAACTGGGTTAGCCCCTGCATCTGCTCTACCAGCGCTGTCATGGGGTTCATAGTGAGTGGAGAGCAGTGACGGTTTTGGCCTGTGATAATGTCACGTCAAGGGAAGTACAGTGAGCCCTGACTGACACCCAGCCCACTGTCCCTGCCTACTTGACGTGCTGCCCTAGGCGTCAGACGCTAACTGGGTGACAGTCCCTGCGCTGCTAAAGTGCTGGGTCCGTCAGGAGGAAGAAAGGTCAGGCAGTCCGGGTCAAAACCAATCAGAAACGCCAAGCCACAAATCAGAATCAGAGAGAAACCTTAAACAAGCCGAGGTCAAACACGAACGGGAGCGAGGTACAAAATCAGAAGACAAGCCGGGGTCAGGAGAACAAGCCGAGGTCAGGTACACAAGTAGACAGCACAATACGAAATTAGGCAGCCAGGAATATCACAGGCGCAGCACTCAGCCTTCAGGGAGATTTAGGCCGTGTTCACACGGCTTATTCAAGCCGTAATTGCGGGACGGATCCCGCCTGCAATACGGCTTGAATAAGGGGCGGGCCCGGAGCTGGGGGCGCGGAGGGGGAGCTGCTCGCCGGCCCCATAGACAATGCACTATTTACGGCGCGTACGCACCGTAAATAATGTGCATGTCACTTTCTCCCCCGTGGCGGATTCGCCGAGCGGAGGACGGCGACGGAATCCAAGTTCTCTATGGAGACAACTGTGGATTATAGTAATGACAGGGACGGATTGGAGCCGTACTGCAGCGCAAATACGGCGCACAGTACAGCTCCAATCCGCGCCCAAATAAGCCGTGTGAACCTGGCCTAAATGTGATCCCCAGACACCGTCCCTGTAGCTGATTGGAGTGGCCTCTGGGTCCTCCCATTGGCTGGTGCGACACGCCCTCTGTCAGGAGTGACTGGACCTCTGTCACTCACACAGCTCCTAGCAGACTGTCTATCAGGGTGGGGTTGCTGATCAGCTGCTGCAGACTTTTCCTCCCTGCAAGCCGAGCGCTGCCCAGCCCTGACACGTAGGCTTCGCAGGAGTGAGATCACAGATCCATGCAAGCACCGTGCAACGCGCATTACACAGGTCTGGAATGATGGCCCGAAAAAAGGTAAAGAAGCCTTAACTTCAAATCTCATCACAAGAAGCATTGACTCGAGTTTGCAAAAAAGTACGAAAAGTGAAAGATTGGAAACAGTTGATTTGGAGCAATGAAATGAAAGTCAATATACCAGGCTCTGGTGGGTGCAAATGGTTTTGGAAGAAACAGATCAAGAAATTAAAGAACTTATCTAGTTCGGTGGAGGAAGCCTGATGATATAGAGTGGTTTCAATGCCAAAGATGTTGGATATTTGACCAGAATCAATGTTGATCTCAATCAGAGATTTCTGTGAGTATCCTACAAGATGAGTTACTTCACACACTCGAGTACTATGGGTATGAAAAGAACGACATAGTGTCCCAGCAGGACAACGACCTGAAGCACACATCAAGGTTGGAGAAAGAAGGGTTCAATGACAATGAAGTAGAGTTACTGGATTGGCCTCCACAGTCCCCAGACCTCAACCCGAAAATTTGTGGGTAGAGTTGAAGGAAAAGCTGTATTCGTACCTGTCCAGTCTGCACCAACATTGGTAGAAGAGACCTGGGATAAATTTTTGGTCAAACATATTAATCTGTCCAAGCCCAAAAGGTTTCAGGCAGTATAAAAACCCAAAGGTGGATTTACCAAATACTAAAAAAATAAAAAAAAATTAACTTTTTTATTTTTATGAGAAAAAACCTAACAATGCGTTACATGAAAAATTAAAACAAAGGGAATCAAATACTTGAAATCAAATTTATTTATAAGAAAGATTTGTCTATAAAATGGGGTACCTCATGTTCAAAGCGTAGTGAGGGTGAGAGGGGAGCCGAAAGTAAAAAGATTAAAACATTGTTACCTTTTTGCTTGCAGGTCTGTTCTACCCAAATAGCTTGATTATTGTATCATAAGGTATAAACGCCAGATGTTACCATTTTACTACAGTAAAGTTATCACTTAAACATGCGCCATGCATGCGGGAGTCGGGAGTCAGAGTAAGAAGTCGGAGTTGGGGCTTTGGCTTGCCGACTCCACAGCCCTGGGCGTGCATATGTGTTCAGGCCCCCATAAAATTTATATCCCAATTTAAAAACCCGTGGAAACAATTGCTTTTTGAATCACCACATTAGAATAGAAAAAAAAAAGGGTCCCTTTCCACTGTAATAAGCACCCTATTTGTGGCTATCAAACTGGGATAATGTGTTTAAGGAAAAATAGCACAAATCACCTTTATACAAGATTATTTTATTTAAACGAACTACGTGTTTCATGCCATGTGCATTTCATCAGGGGGGGGGGGGGGGGCATAAACAAAAAACTTTCCCACCTCACTTAAATAATTCCATGGACACCCCAAACCAAATCAAAAGCACTGATTAAAAAAAAATATAAAAAACTTTCTAATAAGTGATTTAACTCACCCCTAATACAAAAATTTGCCAAAAAAAAAAAAATAAAAAATTATAAAAAAAAAATTACTTATTCATCATTATCATCTATATCATATGTAATGACTTTATGAAGTAATACATTCTAAAAACACATTGCTCTTTGTGGTGGACTCTGCACCATTCAGAGAACTAATGGCTTTTACCGAGTTCTCCTCCACGTTGTCAAACTGCTGCACCTCGCCAATGTCCCCTCCCCCCCTCCACCACCACCACCATCTCCCTCCAAAACCTGCTCTCATACCACAGTGGGGGGGGCACAGCGGTGTCACGCAGTTCTACACCTGGCTTCCCCGGGGGGAAAGGGAAGTCAACAGGGGAGGAACTGCCCCCGCCATGCAGCAAGAAACGATGTGTGGCTTTCTCCGCCCCGACTGCAAATCGGGAACCCTGGGACGGAAAATAGGGGAACTGGTTCCGCGTTGCACCGAGGGGGGTTGCCATGCCCCGCATGGCGCACAGTCAATCTGGTTTTAAAAAAGGTTTCCGAAGTCTTTTAACCCAACTTTAAAGATTCTGAAAACATCGTTACATCAATATATGTAATGACTTTATGAAGTAATACATTCTAAAAACACATTGCTCTTTATCTAAATTAAAGGGGTGGGGAAGATATCTCTGTGATCTCACCAGGTATTTTTAATTATCCCTGATAATTTCCAATGCTACATTAAGGCCCCAAGCAGATCAAGTCTTGATCCATAACCAATCATTCTTTCTTAGTTTTTGCTTTTAAATCTATTAGGGAAAATGTGGGGGATGTTACAATAGGTTATCAAATTTAATTTAAAAATCCCCCCCAATGTCTTTCGCTATGACTTAAGACACTATGCAATAAAAACTTTTCCCTTATGATTGGAGATGTGTTTTTACGTAGTTCTTCCAATGTATTGGTAGCCCCCAAGGGGGATTGCAGCACGTTAACACAAAATACTACAGATCAAAAGGAACTAATTTTAAACATTTTGCCTGTTCTTTTTGAGAGAAAAACCTCTCTTGTACCCGTTATCAAGGGGCACAAGTGACATTTTCTTCCCACACATCTATTACTTCCTACTGAGTCCTTCTTTTTCCATAATTTATGAATTATTATAATTTCCCTCTTTTCGATCTGTTCTTTGGGGAAATTTTTTTTCCTTTTTTTTTTTGTGCACGTTTGTTGCACCCGGATTCCTAGATATCCTATCTCCTAAGAAGGGATCCTTCAATAAAATATGCCAATGATTTAAGTATAGCTCTTACTAGATAATGTATGTTGCTATTCCTCGTAATAAAGTTATAACCGCAATTATTTATACATTTCTTTTCTTCTTTTTTTTGTCTTTTCGTTCTCCCAAACAATCCTCCTGGGTTAAATTTTCCCCCGTTTTTCATGCCTCTTTATTATCTGTTTTATGGTATTTTTTGCCTAACCCAGTTCCAATAACCTTCGCTTGTTGTTCAAACTTGTCATCCCGCGTACAGTTTTGGCGCTTCCTTCTTATCTGGCCATAAGGCATACTCGCCTTCCATTTGTGGAAGTGTGAGCAATGGAAGTTAACTTAGTATCTTAGTTAACTTAGTATCCCCCTTCTTTAAAAATTTTTTCTAGTAGTATTTTATTATTTTTCCCTTTGGGACCACTAAAACAATAATTTTTATTTCTCTACAACTATTCTTCATTGTAAACTTTATACTCCAGTTGTTCAGATTTAATTCAGACGCAAATTCCTGTATTTCCTCCTCTGTTCCACTACAAGTAAAGAAAAGATCGTCAATATACCAATCTTTTCCCATTGTCTATTTTTTTTAGAAATCTATCAATCCTCTAAAGACCCCATGAAGAGGTTGGCATAGGAGCAAACTAAACTTAGAGACCAGAAATATCCTAAACAGATAATTGACGAAGAGAAGTATAGTTTGTTAGAATGAAAAAACAAAAAAATAATATGCATTACGGGGTTTAAAAATTTTTTTAAAAAAGGGGGGGGGTGTCCTACAATGGCCGCGGGAAAACGTGTCCCCGAAAGCTCCTCGTCCCGCTTTTAGTACATTGGCTAACCAACCTCTAATATGGGGAAAAGTGGCAAAAAAAAGCCCAAACCCTTCCGCCCGTCCCCCTCCCCCGAGGGGCACGGGGCCCACTTCAAAAGCACTCCCCCGATCGTCCACGGGAGCGAGGGAAAAACCCGGACAACAGGCGGACCCCCCCAAAAGCAACACGGGTCCCAACAGGGTGCCTCCCGCCCGATGGCCAG
>JAODAL010050897.1:0-27062 GCA_025379985.1 Phyllomedusa bahiana | reverse complement strand
CACCCCAACTTCTAAACGGGGAACGCATGCCCATTCCGGCCACAGGGGGACGGGGGACGAAGGGGAGCGGGGTCAGGTGGGGAAAGCAGGACGGATGCAGCCCGGGCGGCAGGGGGACCCGGGGGCGGCACCCGTCCCCGCTGAGGACCTGCCGCGGGGGACACGGGTGCGACCGCGGTCCGTGGACCGGACCGCGGCGCAACCCGTTACAGGACCCTTGTGCCTGGAGGCAAAAACATTACCTCTCAGCTACTCACAATGCTTTGCATAACCAGTTCTTTCTTCGACTACAGAGAGGAAAGGCCTGGTGATGTCATCCGGCTGGGTCACATGATCTGCAATTCAAACAAATCAAACACGCCCCCTTCTGAGCGCACAGAGCTGAAGAGCTGGATGCAGGAGGCATGAAATGAGATTGTGGCAAAACCCCTTTAACAGACAGTACTGGGGTCCATTTAGATCCCTGGGACACTGTGTGAGACACAGCAGTCCGATCAAATCACTTTGATAATTCTACGGTAACCTTTATCTTGACAATCAAAGGCTTAAACAGCTGGGTTCAAAAGTTCTGATCACTATTTAGGCAAGAGTTTCGATTGTCAGATGGTCAAGCACCTAGTCCAAGCGGATGGGGAAACTCATGCAGGACTTACTCTCCCTAGAGGTTAATGTAATAAAAAGTAAATATATACACTGGTGGCAATTAAGGAATTAACAACATAGCATCTACACACCTGCTGGGAACAGGTGGAATGGAAAAGCCTTGGTAACAGTTCCTATACCTGTATTCATCTGTAGCTGACAATTCATTGATATCTTCTTCCAAAAGAAGGTAAACCTACAACATAGAAGACATTAGTGTATACATTATGGTCGCTTCCTAATAAACTAGGATAGCATTCACAGATATTAAACAATATAACCCACCATTTTACCACCCGTAGCTCTCATGTACTGTTTTTCCGTCAACCACTGCTTGTCCTGTGGATCGACTGTATACTGTAATGGAAAAAGATAATTACTGACGAGCGCCTCCCAAATTGGTTTTCTTTCCATAATGATATAATATGCAAAAATCAAAGACATGAAAAACCTGTACCCTTAGTGCCTTCCTTAGCTAACTAAATATATGAACATTCAGATTACATATACTTGTACCTTCACATAGGAGGTTTCCCTCAACATAAAAAGGCACCAGTAATTATAAGACCTCGAGTTGTTACTTCTGCATTTGGGAAAGCTGGTTTATACCCAATATGGCTACCACTACAATGTGGTCTGGAACAGCATGCTGACAAGTCTTATGGAGAATGCAATGTGGGGCGTATTGCTCATCCACAGGAACAAATATAAAAAAAATACATTAAAAAAAGGTTAAAGGGGTTTTATCGTTTCATCATTTGGCAGCCGTATATACTGGTTGCTAAGGAGAGCTTATGAAATGGAGGGGCGTGTTTCTCCTCCCAGCAGGGAGTATCTTCTCTCTGCAGACACGCCCCAAAGTGTGCACTTGAGAATTCATTCTGTGTGAGGTGGGGGAGAGATTCTCAGCTGTTGGAGACTAAAGAATCAATGGAAGTGAAAAGCTAAGTGTAACTCGATAGTGTATATCTACATTTCTTGCACTCTACATACGTTGTAATTAGAATGGGCATTTGACATTCAGGACTCTGGGAAAGATGGGTGATTTTTCTCTCTCTCACACACAGTGATATAACCTGCAGATTATTACACCTCTGACCTCTACAGAACAAAACTATACACTTTATCTGTTTGTGTTTACATGGGACTGCACAAGATCTCTCTCTGCTTTCATCCCCACCTGTTGAGCTAGGATCTTTGAAATGAGAAAACCCCTTTTATGTAGTTTACAAATTATACATATTCTCTTCTAGTACTAACAAATATTTCATAAATGCATTCCAAGGTTTTTCTTCTTCATATACTAGAAGATGTAATGTCATATCCCATGCTTCAACTGCAACAGCATTTCTGGCATCTTGGCGGCCACCAGCGGTAGCCCACAGAATATGGACTCATTTGAACACTATTCAAGTTAAGTATACCTTAAAAAGCTCGGGGTGTTTCAGATAAATCCGTCCCCTTGTCCCTCCCATTCCTAAAGCCCTAAAAGAGATTGAGAATTGGGATTTACAAATATATACACACACAAAAAACAGATAGACATAAATATATACGGTACACACATATATATATATATATATATATATATATACACACAATTTAAGAGCCCTTTTATCTTACTTATTAGCACGTGATCCCAGCACAAAGTTGGTGGTCTCATTCAGTCTGGCTGGATCCCACTAGAATATAATAAAAGAAGTGGTTTAAGGGGGAGCTCGCATATTCTTCATGATTACAGACAGACTTCATAGAACATGTTTACCACTGGTACTTCTAAATGGTTTATTTTAGAGAGAACACAGATCTGACTCTTCTGGAAAAACTTACATTTCATAATTTGGGGATGAATACCGTAGACTTCTTCTTTCAGAATACATTTTATTTAAGTATATAAAGAAATTAATATAGAATCAACATATTAAATACAAAGCTGCACAAAGTTGTTCCTGTAATGATTAATTGTGGCTCCAATCCAAATTGTCCAGATAGGGTCACCCCTTTAAGGTGGCGACCCCAAGAATAACGAAGTACAAGAAATTGTGGACAACATGTATAGACGGGGCTGCGCCAGTTTTCTGGTGTACTTTGAGCCAAAGAATGTATGAACAAGTGCACTCCAAATTTTAGCGCGATAAGTCCCTTTGTAATGCGCCAAAGACACTAATGTGTCAAAGATTTGGGGTGTTCTTGGGGCGTCACATCACGTTCGCAGAATTAGACACATTTATGACGCCAAACCTAGGTGTAAAGAAGTTAGAACAGCCAGACCAGGGTAAAGGTGGTGCCTGAGCCAGACTTGTGGTATGTGCTCTACACTGCCCTGTATGTATGACCTGCAGAAGAACAGCCAGACCAGGGTAAAGGTGGTGCCTGAGCCAGACTTGTGGTATCGGCTCTACACTGCCCTGTATGTATGACCTGCAGAAGAACAGCCAGACCAGGGTAAAGGTGGTGCCTGAGCCAGACTTGTGGTATCGGCTCTACACTGCCCTGTATGTATGACCTGCAGAAGAACAGCCAGACCAGGGTTAAAGGTGGTGCCTGAGCCAGACTTGTGGTATCGGCTCTACACTGCCCTGTAATGTATGACCTGCAGAAGAACAGCCAGACCAGGGTAAAGGTGGTGCCTGAGCCAGACTTGTGGTATCGGCTCTACACTGCCCTGTATGTATGACCTGCAGAGGAACAGACCAGGGTAAATGTGGTGCCTGAGCCAGACTTGTGGTATTGGCAATAGACTGCCCTGTATGTATGACCTGCAGAAGAACAGCCAGACCAGGGTAAAGGTGGTGCCTGAGCCAGACTTGTGGTATTGGCACTACACTGCCCTGTATGTATGACCTGCAGAAGAACAGACAGACCAGGTTAAAGGTGGTGCCTGAGCCAGACTTGTGGTATCGGCTCTACACTGCCCTGTATGTATGACCTGCAGAAGAACAGACCAGGGTAAAGGTGGTGCCTGAGCCAGACTTGTGGTATTGGCAATAGACTGCCCTGTATGTATGACCTGCAGAAGAACAGCTTCATACAATCTGCCGCATGTCACCCTATATATTTTGGATGGCTCAAAACTCAATATAGATCAGTCTCTCCATGTACAGTATTTCACACATAAAGCATTTTTACACCAGCTTCACCAGTATAGGGTCTCAAGTCTGCAGAACAAGTGTATCTCTGTTTCTTCATACACAGTAGGGAACATTTACTTAGAATGGTGTTTGACACCAATCTAAGGCTATATTCACACAGTATACTTTGCAGACTAAAGAATAAGCCATGTAATATGTGGCAGAGTTCTGAGGAATACCCTCAGATTTCTGTCTCATATCACTTAATTTTTCCATGGATTTTGATGTGATGATAGATACAGTTTATTCCTTCAAAGTTAATGCGAACCAGGCTTCCAAAGCTTTTTACATGTGAAAAATGACTAATTATGTCTGTTTATTTTACATTAAAAACAAACGGACATGTAACACACACAGTTTTCACATAGTTCCATAGTTTGTAAGTCTGTAAGCAAAACAGACGTCCATCCAGTTCAGTTTATTGTCACATAGTGCTGATCCAGAGCAAGGCAAAAACCCCCATGAGGTAGAAGCCAATTGTCCTCATGTTAGGGAAAAAAAACTCCCGACTCCAATCTGGCAATCAGAAAAATCCCTGGATCAGCGACCCCCCTCCAGAATCCTGGTCATTATAAATTGTTAGATTACACTCTAGAAATGCAGCCAGACCTTTTTGATCTGTTAGTGAATTCACCCTGACCAGTTCCTCTGGCAGAGAGTCCCACAAGTCTCACTGCTCTTATGTGAAAATATGGATCGTACACCAACTATAAACTGATGTAGATTTCCAATAGAACTGTGTGACATAAATTATAGCAGTGGCCTGTCCCTACAACTTATCATATCCCTTTTTATAAATTCACAGAGTAAACTGTTGTCAGTTTTTGCCTACAAGACTTGTTCATTTCCTTCAGTAAACTTCAGACTGTACCTTTGGCCCTTCTCGTCTGATAGGATCCCCGGCCTTGGGTTTTAAACTGAAAAAAGGAACATAGCATATATACTAGTCAGGTTACAGCTAACAAGTTGTCTGACAAATATTACAATACATGAAAACACAAAGCACAGTGACTGCTCTATACAAAACCACCATCATATAATTGTATCTGTTTCATGAGCCCTACTAGACCTCGTTTCACATCTCTCTTCTGAATACATCCCATGCCCACCACCACCTCATGTATGAGCCCAAGATGTCTACCACCGAATAGTTTCATAGTTTGTAAGGCTAAAAAAAGACAAGTCGTCCATCTAGTTCAGCCTGTTGTGCCAAGGTGTTGATCCAGAGGAAGGCAAAAACCCCCAATGAGGTAAAAGCCAATTGTCCTCTTTTTGGGGGAAAAATTCCCTTCCTGACTTCCAATCTGGCAATCAGAAAAATCCCTGGATCAATGACCCCCCTCCTGAATCCAGTCACTATAATTGTTTATATTATTACGCTCCAGAAATGCATCCAAAACCCTTTTGAACTCTGTTATTGAATTCACCATGACAAGTCCCTCTGGCAGAGAATTCCATAGTCTCACTGCTCTTACAGTAAGAATCCCTTTCTATTTTTATGTAAAAAACTTTCGTTCTCAAGACGTAAAGGATGCCCCCTTGTTCTAGATACAGTCCGGGTAAAAATTTAAAATCTTGGGAGAGATCTCATATTGACCTTTGATGTATTTAAACATTTTTATTATGTCCCCCGAAGCCTTCTTTTTCTAAACTAATAACCCTAATCTTGCTATCTTTCTGTGTACTGTAGTCCACCCAGTTCTTTTTTTATTTTTTGTTGCCTGCCTTTTTACCTGTTTCAAGCTCTACATGTCTTTCCTGTGCACTGGTGCCCAAAACTGTACACAATATCCCCTGTTTTGGTCTAACCAGTGACTTGTATAATGGAGAATAATGTTCTCTCATGTGCATCTATGCCCCTTTTAAATGCACCCCATGATCCTATTTGGCTTTGCTTTCTGCTGCATGACACTGGCTGCTACAATTAAGTTTACTGTCCCCCGGATTCCCAAGTCCTTCTCATGTCACTTTTTTCCCAGTGTTTTTCCATTTAACATGTGATCATGTAATGGATTTCTCTTCCCCATGTGCATAACCTTGCATTTATTTAGTGTTAAACCTCATCTGCCATTTTCCCTGCCAGGCCTCCAACTTATCCAGATCCCTTTGTAATAAAATATTATCCTCTATTGTGGGTTTATTACTTTACAGAGCTTAGTATCGTCTGAAAAGATCGAATTCACTGTGTATTCCCCGTGTAAGTCATTAATGAAAAGTTAAATGGAGGGGCCCCTTTAACTGCCCCTTGTGGCCCCCCAAATGTAACAGAAATCCAGTCTGAAAAGAAACTTTAAATTACTCCCCTTTGTTTTCTTCGTGACCCAGTTACTTCCCCATTCCCAAAAAAAATTTTTCCCCCCAGTCCAAAGCTTTCATTTTTATTTACCAACCTTTTATGTGTCCCGTATCAAATCTTTAAAAAAATCTAGTATATGATACCCAGTCCCTGATCGGGAAGATGTTGAGACTGTATAAAAAGGTTCGGAAATGAGGTTTTTCCTTTAAAACCTTCTTTAAGGTCCTAGGGGAGGGTACCTTGTCCCCATACATAGCACAGTAGGTCCCCAATTCCTCCTGCTTCAGTGGATGTGATCCCTGCGGGCCCTCGTTGGTACATGCCTCCAGAACATATGGTATTAGACACAGCCTTTTTCGGGTAAATTCACACGGCATAATTGCGGGGTGTAATTACGGCGGGACTTTGGGCACTCGCGTCGAATCCCGGGGGGGGCAGCCAAACCCAACCATAGACATTCATTACTAGCGGCGCGTATTTGCCCCTGAATAATTTACATGTCACTTCCTCCCCCCTGGCGTATTGTGCCCCTTGGGGGGAGGAGGGTCATCCTATCCTCTATGAGAACTGTGGGTTTCCTAACGAAAAGGGGCGCTTCACCCCGTATTTGAGGCAGTATGCCCCCGAAATTCGGGCCCAAATACGTTATTATAAGCCGTGTGAAAATAGCCTTTGTGTAATAGCTAAACATGCCAACCCCCTCTAGACATCCTCCTACCTTTCCCTGTCAAAACCAGTTCCTATTTAACCTGCTGAAGTTGAAATTTCTTTTTTTCATTCAAAGCTTTTGGACAACTAAACATTTAAATTTTCCTTACTGAACTCATTGTTATTTTGGCAATATTCCCCTTTTGATTAGTTTTTTTGCATAAATTTTATGGCGTTTGTTTTTTTGTTTTTTTGAGGGGGTTCAGAGGGGGGGGATTTTTTGTCATGGAAAAGCTACAAATACTGAATGGATTTTTAGAAAATTACACCAAACATTAAAGGGAACCTGTCACAAGATTTGCCCCCCTTGCTGGGCAGCACAAGCTAGGGGTCGACCTGTGTTCCCAGCACTGCGGGGCCCCTTATTCTGTAAGTTTGGGTTTTTTGAGCTTTTACCCCCCCAAATCTTTTCATGAGTAGGTGTTAGCCCGCCCACCAAAGGCAGCCCCGCCCACTGACAGTTATTTACATTTTTTTACCATTCAAAAATTAGGTTTATCGTTGAGGTGGGGGGGGCTAGCCTCAGATGGGCGGGGTTTGAAAAAAACTGACACTCTGAAGGCCCTTTTTCGAATGACTTTTTCGGGCTAAAAAATGCGGGATTAAAAGGCTTTAAAAAACACAAAAACACAGCATCTTAAGAAAAAGGGGGCCCAAAAGAAACGGGAAAACAGCAGGACTGACACAAAGTTTGTGCTGCCCCTCAGAAAAGGGGGCTTAAACTATGTGAAAGGTTTTTTTTTAAAAAAGGGGTAGTCTCCCCACTTTTGTTTGTTTTAAACACGTAAATGAAAACCCGTGCTTTTCTAAATTTTTATCTCCCATTTTGGTATACAAGCTTCTTTATTTCCCCCGACCCCCTCACTCTGCCCCTAGAAAGCCTTGGCGGGGATGGTGAGGTCACCCCCTTTTGTGCTTTTGGTGCCAATTTTTGAAATTAAAAAAAGCAGGAGTTTGTGGGCGCCGCGGCAAAAATTTGCAGGGCACCCCCAAATATTTTGGGGTTTGTGCCCACGCCCCCTTAAAAAAAGGCCCCCCCCCACTCCACCTAACTGCAAAAAAGGGTTTTGGGAAAGAAAGCCGGTAGTCCTTATACCCAGGTAGTAACCCCCCATAACCGGTTCCCCCCCTTTAAAAGGCAGGAAAGGATGCCCCCTTGTACCCAAAAGGTAAAACCCCCCTCGGGTAGCCAGGTAGAAAACCCCTCTTTAGCAAATTTTTAGACCCAAAAAATTTTTAGCCATGAAAGTTGCCCCTCTTTGTTACCCAGAAGATCCCCCTTTTTGTTACCCAGGTAGTTCCCCCCTTTTTTTTACCCCAGGTAGATCCCCCCTTTGTTAGCCGGGGTTAGATGCCCCCCTTTTGCCCCGCCGGGAAAACCCCCCCTTTTGTTAGCCAGGTAGTGCCCCCATTGTACCCAAGGTAAAACCCCCCCCCCCCCCCCCATTTGTACCCCAGGCAGTGCCCCCTCTGTTGCCAGGTAGACCGCCCCATTTTTCCCAGGAAAAACCCCCCCTTTTAAAAACCCAGGTAGAAACCCCCCCCCCCCCCAATTGTACCCGGGTAGGGGCCCCCTCTTTTTTTTCCGGGAAAAAACTCCCCCCCCCCCATTGTACCCAGGTAGTCCCCCCCTTCTTTTTGCCAGGTGGGCCCCCAATTGTACCCAGGTAGACCCCCCCAATAATAAAAAAAAAATAAAAAAATTAAAAGCCATTTTCCCTCACCAGACCCCCTGAAGCCCCCGGACATCTCCGGGCCGACTGAGTAGTTTTCCGTCGCGGGGGGAGTGATTGCAGCCGCGGTCACCCCCCCTGCGCCCACTGAGGTGTATGAAACGGCAACCCCGGGGGCTGTACTTTCAGGGGGGAAAAGGGGAAAGGGGGAACGATCCCCCCTGCCTCCCCCACTGACGTCGGCCGCAAATCAGTAAAAAACTGGGGGGGGGCGGGTGAGCGGCCGTTAAACCCGGGCCTTTTGGAGCGGCCCTGGGGGCGCCAGGGGGAAAGCGCACCATTTGGGAATCCCAAACTTCCCGGGGGGGGCAGGGGGGGACCCCCATTGCGGGAGCCCCCCCCAAAAGGGGGGAAGTTGGCATGTATGCTTTTGTGTTTTAAAATCAGCTTTAAAAAAGAAATTTTTATTGGGTTTTACTGAAAAATTTTTAAAACCCCTTTAGAGTCTGAAACCCTTCTCCCCTCTACTTTTTAAAAATCCTTTTTTTTAGCAAAGCCCCCTCTAAAAAAGGCCCCCAGCTAGGAATAGTAGAGTGATATGCCAATCACTCCCTACAAACCCCCCACCAGCCTGACCGGGAAGGGGGACCCTTGAAGTTTTACTGTGAAGGTGGGCCCCTTTTGGAAACAACAGGGTGAAAACCCCCCCTTTTTGAGCCCGGGAAACCCAAGGATAAAAATTTCAATAAAAAATAAACTTAAAGGTTTGGTTGTTTTTTGATGTCTGTCTTTTATTTTCTGCCCACTAAATATCCCCCAAAGTAAGTTTAAAATTTGCAGGAGGGCATTAAACTGGCGTATAGTTTAAATTTCTTTTAAAAGCTCTGTGCTTTTTCCCCAAGGATTCCCGCTTTAGAAGACCTAAACAAAAAAGACCTACCGGGAAAAATTTGATGCGACAAGAGGGATGTTTGGGGTTTTTTAACGGCAAATAAAAAGAAAGCAACACGGGGCCCAAAGTCCATCATTAAACTTGGTGATCATTTGCATAAAAGTTCATCCCATTTATAAAAAAAAAAAAAAAATTTATAGAAAATTTTTTTACAGAATTTCCCAAAGGGATCCAAAATTTGTTTGTTTTTTAAAAATCAAAAATTTCCCGCTTTTTAAAAGGTTATCTTGCCATGATGTGTTAGAAAGCCACTGGCAGTTTCAGATTCACACTTCCAGTCTAGGCTTTGGGTAGTTCTATAACAGGATCAGCTAGGAATAGTAGAGCTTATATGCCCATTAATGCTAGTGACATGAGTGCAGTAGGTTTAGAAACTGTAGTGCACAAAGCTATAGACAGCTAAAGGGTTAAAGCTTGTCAGTAAGTAATGTGAACAAGCTTTCAAGATAATTAAAAGAGCAAGGTTTTGACGTCACCATATAGACTATTGCTGCAGCCTCTAAATGCAGGGGAGAAGTGGGCCACTAAATAGGGAAGCTTGTATGCAAAAAGCTTAAAGAGGTTTTTCCACGAAGTGAGTTCATTACCTCTTAATATGATCAGGAGAGACTATAAAAAAAAGCACGCAGCCTCACGACGTGAGGGAGGGGGCCTGAGACCCAAATTTGGGGGAAACGGGGGCGTTGTGCAATGGGGGGGACTCAAATAAAACATTAGAACCCGTGGATTTTTCTATACAAAAAAAAAAAACAACAAACTTTTCTCCACAGTCCCCCCTTTAAAAACTCGTCAAGTTTCCCCCGGGCATCAGATAAAAAATTCAGCAATGCAAGCACACCAGATCAGCTCCCAGCTTCCGTCGCTGGGGCTGGGGCATTGGGGCTAATGCCCAAAATTTTAAGTAACTAAGGGCCCTTTTTAAGGAAAGGGTGTTGGCTCTCAGGGCTTTACCCTTTTTGGGAATCACATATATTTTGTAAAATTAAATTAAATATCCATTTTGGAGGTTCCCACGTCAACATTACATCATGGCAAAACCCCTTTAAGAGAAGAGCTGTTCCTAACTCTGAAGAGCAGCAAAATTTGAACAACAATGTATTTGGTTATGGTCTTAATTTACCTTTATCTACATGTTTAAAGCTTATCAATGAGAAGGGAATACCCCTTTAAGTGTGATGTTGGGTCGAACAACCTGCCTTTTCAAAGCATTACACTTAATGATGGAATGATAGCAACAAACAGCATTTTCATACCATTGAACCTCTGTGATGCTTTGATATTTTTAGCTTTTTCACATTCAGAAACCACATCTATTAGCCAAGCTCAAAAGTAGCTGAAAAGGGAATCTCTCAAATACAGCACCAAATCCATCAGTGCATGAAGAATCCTTCACTGCCCTTTGTCAGCACTGTGTTTAAATCCCATGTAATTACCCACTTGGGGTCCCCAAGGGTGGTGACTACTTACTGTAGGAGAAACTGTTCAAACCACCCCAGCTGAGGTTAACTTTGACCTCAATGTGTGTTTTCCTTTTGATTTTATCAAGCAATGTTTGGTGCATTGTATTTCTTGTTTTGTTGTGACCATGTCCGTGAAATGTGTTTAGTTAGATATGATGAGTTTTCTTGTTGAAGGGGTTTTTACATCCTAATGATTAGCTTCTAACATGTAGGGGAACCTAAAAGAAGACTATAACCAAATACATTGCAGTTTTGACGTTGCTTTGTTTAGGAGATAAATACGATTTTATCTACCACTAGAATACGCAAGCTTCTCTCAGTTACTGACCACCTCTCCCTGCTCTCTTATGTAACTGCTCCAAACTGTTGTTGACCATGGTGACTCACTCCCTGACAAGTCTAACCTGTAGCACAGGAGCTTGTTTATCTAAGCAAATGACAAGTTTGAACCCTTAGGGCTTGTCCCCACTGCACAGGTTTTCAACCGGTTTTACAGATGTTTTTCGTTTTTGAAAACCGTCTGTAAACCGGGTGTCAACTTTTAAAATGGATTTCTATGGTAAATCGCTTTTCCGCTGCACGGTTTTTCAGACCGGCAGCGGTCCGAAAAACATTCAACATGTTCATTCTTCCGCCTGGTTTTTGGGCGGAATATGAACATGTTCATGTGGAGGGCTTTTCTCCACAAACCGCGGAGAAAAGCCGTCCCCCTTTAGCCGTGTGCAAGGCCGCAAAACAGTGCAAATACCGGTCGGGATTTCCGACTGGTATTTGCACTGTGCCGTGTGAATGTCCCCTTAGAGCTCTGTAGCCTTTTGCCCTACAGATTATAAACCTCGTGCAATCATGTCACTGAAACAGGAAAAGCAGAGCTAATATGCCAATCACTGCTGTAGAACCAACCACAGCCTAACCCGGAGGTGCAAGTCTGAAGCTACCTGTGCCTCCGTAAAACAGAAACTTTTTTTACACAGACTCGGAGGGTAGAGGCATGGACCGCACATCCTCACACTATACGTTTATCTAATGCTTCTCAGCAAAACTTTAGAAAAAATGAACAGGAGGTTCTTAGTATACTTTTTGATCAAAATGTATAGGCCCACTTGCCACTTCACGGCAATGGTGGTGGTACTGTGAGACGGCCATTGCAGCTGTGATGCTGTGTTGGTGCAGCCCAGAGCCAGGGGGCTAGGTCAGGCAGCAGTGGTGCTGTAGGGCCACTGGGCTGTGCCCCTCATCTGTGTGGTTTTTGCTGCGGTGGTGGCTGCCATGCAGTGTTGCCCCCATATAGAGTAAGGACCCACTTCATAGAGGTCGCCGTGAAGTGGCAAGTGTGCCTATACGTTTTGATCAAAAAGTATACTAAGAACCTCCTGTTCATTTTTGTAAAGTTTTGCCGAGAAGCATTAGATCAACGTATAGTGTGAGGATGTGTTTTTTTAAACAGGTGTTGCCACCATACAGTTTGATGACGGATTCACCAGGATATTCCACCAGTGTAAAACAGCGAGGAAAGGGCCCCACGGAATCGGTCTAAAAGCCCTCAGAATAGAGAGCTTCTTTTACGCATACTCCCATCCTATTTCAATGAAATTTGGCACACCGCTCACTTGTACATTGAACTCCCACAGACCAGAATGGAGACTCATGCACGTGATCGACTCTCCAATCTATGCCGAGACTTTCAAGGGCCTGTTCCTGAGGTAGGTGCGGGATCAAGAAGTGGCACCCGTACCTTTAAGAGTTTGATGACATGTGATATCAATATGCCATTAAAGGGCATGGTGGGAACACTCTTAAAATCTATTACATATAAGATACAAAAGTTACTCTTAAACCAATGCCTCCCATCTCCTCTCTTAGGAAATAACCAACTAGGAGGCAGTAGTTCCAGAGCAAGGCTTGTATGTACAAAAATACAATATTGTGCTTTATTTTTTTCTTCTGTATGTTCCAGTGGGACGTATAACTTGCTCTATACATGGTGAAGACTTGCAGGGCAGAGACAGCCTGTTGGCCAGAGACGTATCTGATCTAGAAGACCCGAGAGGAGATTACTATTTATACTCACGATGTAAGTCCTGAGGAATTCCGGTCATTTAAAGAGCTTTGTCCCGGGGGACGCCCCTTTCTCTGTAAAACGAGCATAATTTAGATTTCTTACAATAAAGATATATTTAACATATTATTGACGTTTTAACTTGTTTACTACCTTTTTGGGCACCGGACTCTTCCGCAGAGATGACTCTCTTACTATTCTGCTTCTGAAGTAAAAAAAAAAAATAAGGTTTGGGTAACTTTTTGGGGCTCAACGAAGTTGCTATATGTAGGTGGTAGAGAGGAAAGCTATGGGAAATATTTGATATAATTAATTTTAAAACCACCCGTTCTCCAGAAAAAAAAAAAAAAAAAACAAAAATTGTATATAAGGTTATATGATAAGGAGGAGCTAAAATTGGATTATAGGGGAAATATAAGGGGAGGGGAGCTGAATCTTGTAATGGGGTTAATTTTAGGAGAGGGCTGACTTTATAATAGGGTTATATAAGAGGGGGGGCTGAGCTCTGGATATAAGGGTTATATGATAAGGAGAACAAGCTCTGGAATATAGGGTTTATATGATAGGGGGGAGAGAACTAAGCTCTGGGATATTAAGGGTTTAGATAGGGAAGAGCTAACCCTTTTGGTATTATAGGGTTTAATTGTTTAAGGGGGAGAGAAGCGAATCTCGGAAATTTAGGTTATTGATGGAAGAGGGGAGTGACTCTGTTTATATAGGGTTATAGATAGGGAGGAACAGCTCTGTATATATGGGGTTTATATATAGAGGGGGGAAAAGCTGAGCTTGTGATATATGGGTTATATGAAGAGGGAGAAGCTAAACCTGGGGAATTATAGGGTTATAATGAGGGAGGTGAAGCTCGGGTTTAATGGGGTTATAGATAAGGAAGAACTAAGCCTGTTATATAGGGTTATATTATAAAATAAAAGAAGCTGAGCCTTGATATATGGGGTTTAATAAAAAGGGGAAGAACTGATTTCCTGGTTTTAAAAAGGATATTATAGAGGGAAAAAGGGGAGCCGGAAATTTGGTTAAAAGGGGGTTTTGTAATGGAACTCCCCTCTAAATTAGGGGGTTATTAAAAAGGGAAAAAAGCAAAAAGCTTTATATAACGGTTATAAGAGGGGAACTGAGTTTGTGATAAAGGGTTTAAATATGTAAAAGGGGGAACGAGCTTAAAATTAGGGTTTATATGATAAGGAGAGAACTCTCTTAAAATTTAGCACTTTTGAAAGAACTAGGAATAGAAGATTATTAGAACTCACACTGAAAAGCCTAGACTACCAGCCATCATCACACTGATATCTGTGTATATGCATACAAAGTTAACAGTGTCACTTGTCAGCTACAGGATAGCACAAGGCTAAAGAGCTCTTCCAGTAACTCTAAAGGATTAAAGGGGGTTTTCTGACTACAAAAATCAGATCTGTAATGATGGGGACAGTAAAAATAAGCAATTTTGTAATTGGTTTTTATCAAGCAAATCATTTAGCACTGCAGCTGTTACCTAATATGTGCATATCTAGAGACCCACCCCTGGATTTGAAAATCTAAGCCAGAGAAGCCTCTCGGATGCCTGTGAAAGCCTGTAGTGAGAAAAACCCCTTTAATTTCCCTTAGTAAAAGAAAATCATGGGAAAAAAACAAGTTTCCATTCTGCTGACAAGACACAGCAGGGATTGACCCTCAGCCTACCCCTGAATAATCCCTCTTTTTCGGGGGTTAATTTTGCAGAACTATTACGGGCGCCATTCATAGAAAACAAATAAATGCTAATTTTTAATACAATCTGATACCACAACAGTCCCTTTAAATGAGGTCATCTAACCAGCCTAGGAATGTCCGAGATATGCTGAATAACACATTCATTACATGACTACATGTTAAATGGAAAAACGCTGGGTAAAAGTAAAATGGAAAGGATTAGAAACCTGTGGACATAAATTAAATTTGCACCAGTGTCACAGCAGCTGCCAAGGCAAATGGTCATGGGGTGCATTAAAAGGGGCATGTTCACAGATGGGGCATTAAATCTCCCATTATCAATCACGTTAGACCCCACATGGAAAATTTTGTACAGTTTTTGGGGGCCCTGCACAGGAAAACATTGTAAGCTTGACAGGTTTTAAAGGCGCAAAAAAATAAAAAAAGGACGGGTGGGCTCAACCCAGAAAGATTACAAGATTGGGTTATTTATTTTTGAGAAAAAGGCTTTGGGGGGACATAATAAAATGTTTAAATACTCCAAAAGGTCAATATAGAGACTCTCCCCAAAATTTATTTTTAACCAGGGCTGTATCAAACAAAGGGGCCTCTATCTTTAGGGAAAAAAGTTTTTTACAAAACATGAAAGGGGTTCTTTATGTAAGGCAGTGAGACTTGGGGAAATCTCGCCAGAGGAAATTGTCATGGGGGAATTCAAAAAACGGTTCAAAAAGGGCTTGGATGCATTTTCTGGGGGATAATAATTAACAAGTTAAAAGGGCCAGATTCCTGGAGAGGGGGCTCTGATCAGGGATTTTTTTGATTCCAGATTGGATCGGGAAGGAATTTTTTTCCCTAAATGAGGACAATTTTGGCTTCTACCTCATGGGGGTTTTTTTTCCCTTCCCCGGATCAACACCTTACACAACAGGCTGAACTGGGTGGGCTTATTTTTTTCCCGGGCCCTTTCAAACTATGAAACCCTTCCACATATGCTATCATAACTCCAATAAATCAAAGTGTTTTAAAAAAAAATGCCGAAGCCAACGGCGAAACCCGATATGGCCCGACCACAAACAAAAAAGGGCTCAAGGGTTGGGGGTTTTCTACAGTTTTTTTAGCAACATTTGTCCCGTGATAGAAACAATAATGCTGTTGTGGGCCCCCGGGAAAAGAGCCCTACGCAGTGCCCAAGGGCATTTAAAAATCTCCCCGGACTGTAAAAATTGGATGTTTTAAGGGGGATTTATCTAACCCTTTTGTCGCTGAATGTCTGAAAAATATTTTTAAGTATCCATTACGCATGGTATACAACCCGCTCGCTCCAGCTTTGTTATTTGTAAATGTTGTAAATTTGCAACTATACAGCAAATGACCAACTCCTTATCCTGTAAAGCGTTTGCCTATAGTTTCACCGAGTCTGCAGCCATCAGAAAACTTCCAAGACTGACATAAGGAGTGAGCTAAAGGGGATGTGCCACTATACTAAGGACAGGTGACCATTGTCTGATCACTGAGGTTCCCACCGCTCGGACCCCCACCAATTGGTAAAACATGGGCCCTGTGTTCCCCTTCTCCCTTTGGGGCCCCCTTTCACGATAAAGGGAAACCCCAAATTTACCAAATTTACCTTTTCCTGGTATTGGGCAAAACCACTTCAAGTGTACTAAAGTTCAAATAAATCCATAGCGCTCGATTTTTGTTTGCAATTTAAATATTTTTTAAAAAATTTCAAATTAAAACCCAAAAAGGGCATATAATTTATGGTACATAAGGAAATGCTGATGTGTGACATCAGTCATGAAGTTTCAGGTTTTCAAAAAAACCTTACTCTGGTCCGTCACGCAAGAAGAAAATAGAATTACGTTGTAGGAGGTGGATGAGTAATACAGGAAGCTTCAGTTAAAGGGGTTTTGCCACAAAGTAAGTTCATTAGCTCTTAATCTGCTCAGGAGAGACTATAAATAAAGCACAGCAGCCTCACGGAGAGATGGAGGGGGGCTGAGCAGTAAGGGAGCATTGTGCAATGTGTACTCAAATAATTACATTAGAACAAGTGGATTCTCTATACAAAAGACACAACATCTTTCTCCACAGCCCCTTGCAAGCTCATTCATGTTCCCTGTCATCAGATAAGAAGTGCAAACACGCAAGCGCGGCCAGAAAAGCTCCCGTCAGCTCTCCTGGTCGTGTCGAATGCAAACATTTAAGTAACTAAGGGCTTGTAAAGAAAGCTGTAGCTCTCAGAGTCTTCACTTTTTGTAATCACATATATTTAGAAAACTGATTAAATACCCATTTTGGAGGATCCCACGTCAACATTACATCGTGGCAAAATCCCTTTAAGAAAAAGTGATTAAGAACGGACCCCAAAAAAGGATGCTGGTATAACATAGTATAAAAGATTTGGCAGACTGCTTAAGGCAGGTAGGAGTTGCAGTATGGGGGCCATACGTCACAGATCAGCATTTCCTTATGTACCACATTTGTATGTACCTTGTTTGTCTAATTAAATTTATACAAGAATTTAAAATGCAAACAAAAATCAAGTGCTGTGGATGTCTTTGAACTTTATAACCTGGATTGCAATATCTTACCCACTTGCACCTACTTTGACTTGATTTATATCAGGATAATTGGGCACAATCCTAATAATACATTTATTAGACGTTTTTTTTTTTTTAGTGGGCTTAATGGGGTTTAACGCTTTCATAGTATAAGATAAACACCATTTTTATTGAAAAGTAAAGATACTCCACTATCTTTATGTGTTTTTTTTCTTTTGCCTCCTTATTCATCTAGTGTAAGATCCACACTTTTTGCAGTGAAATTTCCTGTTTGTGGGTGTGCTAGTAGTTCTCCAGCAGCTCTTTCCTACAACTCCCAGACTGCACAGCAATCTACGACTTCCCTCCACAGTTACCACTGCTAGACATTGTACTTGCTGTCATAATGATGAGTCCCTATGTAAACGGTACAGAGCTGCAGTCATCATTTTCATGACAGCAGTACACAACCGCCAGCTCTGAACGTCTGTCTTCTGCTCCGATTACTGTTAGTAAATCCTGCCAGCAGGACTCAAAGAAAAACCAGTTCTCCCTCCTCTGTAATTACTCTAAGGCTGTGTACACACGGCATAATTGCGAGACGTATTTCGCCCCGCAATTATGCCGTGTGTACAGGGGCAGGAGCGGGCAGGGCGGCTAGCCCGCCGGCCCCATAGACATTCATTATTCTCGGCGCGTATACGGCATGAATAATTGACATGTCACTTCTCTCCCCACTCGGCGTATTGTCCGAGTGGGGAGTGGAGTCGAAATCGATAGTTCTTTATTTGCTTTGTGTATTACCAGAATGACTGGGACGTATCTCGCCCTGTATTTCGCGCAGTACGGCGTGAAATAAGGGTCAAGATACGTACCATTTTAAGCCATGTGAACATAGCCTAAAGCAATTTCTTCAAACTACAGGCTGGCAAGAAAGAATGCAGCCAGGTCCTACTCTTATGAGGTCAGGTCCACTACAAGAGAGTGTTCCTGAGCTGAGCCTAGCTTCAAAGCATGAAAAAACTTTGAGACTCTCGGTTCACATATTTTGATCAAAAGATGTTTAAGCTGCCCACGACTTTCAACGTGATCTCAAATCGGGCAGTCCTATACTATCTTTTACCTCTCAATAGAGCCAATTCCAGGCTCTCATTGGGTAACCCAACCTCCATTATACAGGGAGAAAAAAAATAAAACACACCAAACCCGCAAGCTGCACTTTTATGACAGCCTGTGAGAGTGGGCAGGTGCAGAAAACCAAAGTGGAGGCACCCCTTCCTCCCCATATAGGTTAAAATCAATATACACCAAATATAACGTATGGTTCTGCACAAAAAACATTTCTGAAAAAGCTTCAAAGCATACCCACTGAGTGTGATGTAGCTTTCAGTTAGGCCATCTGAACAATGAACATCACATGGTTTACAGGGGATAAGGAGGAGGATAGGACAGGGCTCTATGCCTGGTTCTGCACAGCAGGACAGGTAAATAATTTTTATGAATTACAAAGTTTTATATAATACAGTTGTGAGCCCAATAACAAATAAAAAAAAAAGTCCAGGAGAACTTCTAAAAGCATGTCTGTTTAATGTCCAATAAAATGTGCATGATCTTGGGAGAAAAGTTGGGATTTAACGTGCAAACTTTTGCTGCAATTATTGCGGCAGACTAAGTCAACAAGTAGTGTGAATTTAGTTTACATGTGCCAGATTTATCATACAGCTGAGTCCCTGTGATAAATCTGGTGCATTTTTTCAGACTGTCTGGTCTCAGTTTATGCTGTCTCTGTATCAGACAGGATTAATAAATGTTCCCCATTGCTTCATGGCAGATCCTTTAAGCATGACCATCAAGAGTGACGATGACGATCCTATGATGATCAAGAGTGAGGCCGGGCAGGATATAAAACAATCATTACCTTCATATATTTATCGAAAACACCTTGAATTTCCTCATTGATGCTTGGCTGCAGGACTGCGCGCAGCAGATCCATGGAGACGGCTGGGTCAGTGAAACTGCAAATGAACACAACACATAAACTGAGCAGATTCATCTCCAGCAGACGTACGGACAAACCAGAACCACTGCAGAAGACCTATCAGCAATGTCGTCCTGCTTACCTGACTTCTACTGGCGTTTTGTGCACTTCTATTCTTACCTGACTGCGACATGAGCACGGCGCCCCCTACGTTGCACTTGACGATGCTTAATCATAATATTCCATGGGCTCTACAAGAAAAACAAAGAAAAATGAGGCTTTAGGAAACAAATCCCAGGAACTGTCAGGATAGAGGTGTGATTTAAAGGGGTTGTCTCGCTAATTTTCATTTTTTGTTTTTTTTTAAGCACAGACGGGTCCATCTAAAATAAGAAAAGTCATACTTACCTCTCCCCTCTACATCTACGCCACGCTCACTGGCCGACGGCCTTCTATTACTTTTCTCTTTGCAGCAGTCACATGCCACTAAAATAAGAAAAGTCATACTTACCTCTCCCCTCGAGGCCACGCTCACCGGCCGACGGTCTTCTATTACTTCTCTCTTCGCAGCAGTCACATGCCACTTGATTGCAAGAGAAAAAAAAAAAAAAGGGAACCAGTTGTCCACATGGATCCACTTAGGTCCTTTATAATTCACCATTATGTCCAATGGGTGACTTTAGCATTTTACTCACCACCATATACTTAAAGAAGATATGTGATAGACAACAGTATCTTCTTAAAACAGATTATATTTTATTTCATATACCGTAGGTATCATAGCAGCCAAAATTGCAGCTTTGTGTACAGGTTGTATCATATACGGTACACTATCATTTGAAATCTGTGATCCTACCAGTGTATAGATTATATTCTGTTAATATGCATTTGCTAGGTGTGGCAAAATTTATACGTCTAGGGAGGATTTTTAGGGATACCTAGGGTGAGCCATCGATAGGTGGGGCCGCCCTTATCGGGGGCGTTGACTCCGCTTCCTTGAGGAATATCTAGGAGAGGTATATAGGGTAGCTGCACTGGATTAAAAGCATGCTTCTGTAAAGGTGTCCCTATAGTAGATATGGAGAGAAATATATGACTATATCCCCCAATCTGGAGTTTTGTGTATGGTTTTACTTACTCTAAAGAAATTATTTGTCTTGGTGTGGGATCTTTTTACAACTATTTGATTAAAAGTTATATTTTAGATTGGGTTTCTATACTTGGAGCAGTGAGATTACCTTTCTCAATCAGCAGAAATAAAGTATATCCTGCTTTAAGAAGATGCTGTCGTCAATCACACACTCTATGCCACTTGATTCCATCACTATTTGGAGCTGTTCACTTCTAAACGGTGATGTGCTATGGCCGATCAGCAGCTGTGGTGGTTGCATGTCCATCCGGAAGAAGAAAGAAGTAACTGAAGACCAGTGGCTGTGGAAGGCGATGGGGCCCTCATACAAAGCGGTCAGGTGTGACCTTTTTTAAAAAAAAATGTTAAAGTAACCCATATGTGCCAAAAAGCAAACGAAAAAATAAGCTGGACAACCCCTTTAAATTCTGGCATCTGCATAATTCTCCTAAAGAGTTCAGGGGGTTGTCTGCTTAGAGCAATCCATGTTTGTCCTCAGATGAGAAGATGATCACAGGGTGTCCCGCTTTTGGGATTGCTAGTGATAACCTCAGTAGCGTAATGTGGAACTAGGTGTTGCCCTTGTGGCACTCTGCAGCATCACTGCAGGGTAAACCAGGCAATTGAATGGTGTCCACTGAAACTAACGTGCTGCCCGGAGAACACAAACATGACAGTCAATCTCTGTAGCCAGTCTTGATTTTGGCTAGTGAAAGAAAGTCCTGAAAGAAGGTTGTTGGGCAGGTGGTAGACCGGCGCGACACCAGGCGGTAGACCGGCGCGACACCAGGCGGCAGACCGGCGCGACACCAGGCGGTAGACAGGCGCGACACCAGGCGGTAGACAGGCGCGACACCAGGCGGTAGACCGGCTCGACCCCAGGCGGCAGACCGGCGCGACACCAGGCGGCAGACCGGCGCGACACCAGGCGGAAGACCGGCGCGACACCAGGCGGAAGACCGGCGCGACACCAGGCGGAGACGCGCGACACCAGGCGGCAGACCGGCGCGACACCAGGCGGTAGACCGGCGCGACACCAGGCGGAAGACCGGCGCGACACCAGGCGGAAGACCGGCGCGACACCAGGCGGCAGACCGGCGCGACACCAGGCGGCAGACCGGCGCGACACCAGGCGGTAGACCGGCGCGACACCAGGCGGCAGACCGGCGCGACACCAGGCGGGTAGACCAGCGCGACACCAGGCGGTAGACAGGCGCGACACCAGGCTGTAGACCGGCTCTACACCAGGAGGTAGACCGTCTCGACACCAGGCGGTAGACCGGCGCGACACCAGGCGGCAGACCGGCGCGACACCAGGCGGTAGACCAGCGCGGCAACAATCAACAGCACAAGTCACTGGAACCAGGTGATTGCAAAAAGTGCAGCAACGAAGGCTCAATGTAGGAAGATGAATGAACTGACACTGAGCACAGGCAGGCCGTTCCTTAAAGGGGTTGTGCCACGAGTGGAAAAGATGTCCGCCACCCGCAGCACAGACAGGAGAGCTGGCTGCACGTGCACAGTTACTTTCCATTCTGTTTTATGGGAGTTCTGAGTACAGGGGAGCGGAGTGTTCGGCTCTGCTTGGAACTCCCATAGAACAGGATGGAGAGTAACCGCGCATGTGCGGCCGGCTCCCCAGTCTGCGCTGTGACTGTTCGGGGCCAATTCCCAGAGGTGGGATCCGCACCCATCAGACAATGATGGTGGATCTGAGCAATGTGCCAGGAAAGTCCATGGTGGAAGCACCCTTTGCAGTTCGTGGTTGTTACCAGCCAGGTCATTAGGGCCCAGCAGTGGATGACAGCAGGAGCCTGACACAGAATCCGCATTGAATCCCTGGTGTGAACTGCGCTTTACAGCCTCCGTCACTGTCAGCAGGGAACAGCCTCTCCAGGACTGTACTTATACCACAACCTGATCCGCGGATCCACGATCAGTGTTATGTGACGTCTCCCAGACGCGGCCCCATCAGGTACCGTCACTATCACTCACCGGGGATGCTCGGTCCGCGGGGTCTCCATCCTCCTCTCCGCCGTTCTGGCCCTTCACGTCCGAATCGTTACTGGTGCCCATCATGGATTTCACAGTCAATCCCGGACATCACAACAGCGGCGCCATGACGTCATTAGGACGCGACCTCCTCCTGTCACCACGGAAACGGCGTGCGCTCTGCTGCGGGTTGTCGGGCCGTGCCTCATGTCAGCAGTGCACGGTGTCTATGGTGCGGGTTGTCAGCAGTGCACGTGTCTAATGTCGGGTTTTCGCAATGCACAGTGTCTATGTGCGTTGTCACAGTACACGGTTCTATGGTGCGGGTTTGTTACAGCCAGTGCACGGTGTCTATGGTTGCGGTTGCGGCTTACACATGTCTATGGTGCGGTTTCAGCATGAACGTGTCTATGTGCGGGTTGTCAGCAGTGCCAAAAAAATCGTGTCTATGTGCGGGTTGTCTTGCGAGTGCACGGTGTCTAAGTGGTGCCGGGTGTCAGCAGTGCACGTGTCTATGTGCGGTTGTCAGAGTGCACAGTGTCTATGGTTGCTGGTTTCAAGCATGCCATGTCCTATGTCGGGTTTGTCCCGGCAGTGCACGTGTCTATGGCGGGTTGTCGCAGTGCACGGTGTCTAGGTGGGTGTCAGCAGTGCACGGTGTCTATGGTGCGGGTTGTCTGCAGTGCACGGTGTCTATGGTGCGGGTTGTCGGCAGTGCACGGTGTCTATGGTGCGGGTTGTCGGCAGTGCACGGTGTCTATGGTGCGGGTTGTCGGCAGTGCACAGTGTCTATGGTGCGGGTTGTCAGCAGTGCACAGTGTCTATGGTGCGGGTTGTCGGCAGTGCACGGTGTCTATGGTGCGGGTTGTCGGCAGTGCACAGTGTCTATGGTGCGGGTTGTCGGCAGTGCACAGTGTCTATGGTGCGGTTTCCCATGCACGGTGTCTATGGTGCGGGTTGTCAGCAGTACACAGTGTCTATGGTGCGGGTTGTCGGCAGTGCACAGTGTCTATGGTGCGGGTTGTCTATGGTGCGGGTTGTCAGCAGTGCGGGTTGTCTATGGGCGGGTTTGTCACAGGCGCGCGTCTATGGTGCGGTTGTCGGCAGTACACAGTTCCTATGGTGACGGGTTTCGGCAGTGCACGGTGTCTATGGTGCGGGTTGTCAGCAGTATACAGTGTCTATGGTGCGGGTTGTCAGCAGTACACAGTGTCTATGGTGCGGGTTGTCGGCAGTGCACAGTGTCTATGGTGCGGGTTGTCGGCAGTGCACAGTGTCTATGGTGCGGGTTGTCGGCAGTGCACGGTGTCTATGGTGCGGGTTGTCGGCAGTGCACGGTGTCTATGGTGCGGGTTGTCGGCAGTGCACGGTGTCTATGGTGCGGGATGTCGGCAGTGCACGGTGTCTATGGTGCGGGTTGTCAGCAGTGCACAGTGTCTATGGTGCGGGTGTCCAGTGCACGGGTCCCTATTGCGGGGTTGTTATGTTCGGGTTGTCAGCAGTGCGGGTTGTCTATGGTGCGGGTTGTCAGCAGTGCGCGGAGTCTATGGTGCGGGTTGTCGGCAGTACACAGTGTCTATGGTGCGGGTTGTCGGCAGTGCCAGCGGAGCTAAGTGCGGTTGTCAGCAGTATTCAGTGTCTTTGGTGCGGTTGTCACAGTACACCGTTCAGGGTGCGGTTGTCGGCAAGTGCACGGTTCCTATGGTCGGGATGTCGGCTAGTGCACGGGGTCCTATGGTGCGTTGTCGGCATGCACGGTTCGATGGTGCGGGAATGTCGCAGGTGCATCGGTGTCTATGGTGCTGGTTGTCGGCAGTGCACATGTCCTATGGGTGCGGGTTTGGTCACAGTACATCCATGTCTTGAGCGGGTTTGTCGGCAGTGCACGGTGTCTATGGTGCGGGATGTCGCATGCACGGTGCTATGGTTGCGGGTTTTGTCGCAGTGCACGTGGTCTATGTGCGGATTCGCAGGCACGTGTCTATGGTGCGGGTTGTCGGCAGTGCACAGTGTCTATGGTGCGGGTTGTCGGCAGTGCACGGTGTCTATGGTGCGGGTTGTCAGCAGTGCACGGTGTCTATGGTGCGGGTTGTCAGCAGTGCACAGTGTCTGATGTGCGGTTGTCGGCATGCACAGTTCTATGGTGCGGTTTTTCGCAGGCACAGTGTCAGGTGCGGTTGTCGCATGCACAGTGTCAATGTTGCGGGTTGTCGCAGTGCACAGTGTCCTATGTGGCGGGATGTCGGCATGCACGTGACAATGGTGCGATTTTCCCGGCAGTGCGTCGGTGTCTATGGTGCGGGTTGTCGGCAGGGCGCGTCTATGTGTGCTGTTTCCGGCAGTACACGGTGTCTAAGTGCGGTTTTGTCGCAGTACCGGTGTCTATGGTGCGGGTTGTCGGCAGTGCACGGTGTCTATGGTGCAGGTTGTCAGCAGTGCACGGTGTCTATGGTGCGGGTTGTCGGCAGTGCACGGAGTCTATGGTGCGGGTTCATGTAATCATTACAGTGGATGCCCAGGTGCAGATTCTGATTAAATAACTACATTTTCTGGAAAAAAAAATTACGTGGGGTTCCACCCCAATTTCCATAAACCACCAAGTAAAAACCTACAGCTGCAGCCTGATACTAATTAGAATGGGAAGAACCATCAATACAGGTAATTTCCCATCTAAAAATACCACCTTCAGCTGCTTCCAAAGCAGACCCTCACATTAAGGGTACCGCCTCTGACGGTTACCGCTCTTCCCAGTACCCCTGGGCGTTGGTACTGGGGTAATAAGTGTCACGGGTTTAGTGTCAGCCTAGCAAAAAGACAACGCCACAGCTGACACCCAAGCCCAACGATGGTACGAAAGGCGATCTTTCAGACACCTCCACTACTATCACTGGAAGAAATATTAAAAAAACAACACATACAGAAACCGAAAAAAAAAATTATTCAAAAAAAACCCTCCCAACACCACCCTCGTAAACCATTTATTAAAAATCGACACAACCGTTTCCGACAATTCCACCGAATCCGCGTAGTCCGGGGGAAAACCCTTTTAAAAAAAAAAAACCACAAAATACAACCCTACTAAGGGCATCACCCACTTTCCGGGATGCTAAAAACCTATCTGTGCCAGGGAATGCGGGGTACACCCCCAAAAGTACATCCGGGAAAGGCGAGGGGCACCCATCCTCCACCAAGGCACCCAATTTTTCTAAGGTCTGCTGTGGTGATTCACCCACTTTCCGGGGGTGCGGGATAGGCTATCCAAAACCAGGAAAGGGGGTAGCCCCTATCCCTCACATTAGGAAACCAGGTTTTCGGGGGTGCCTTTTTGGGGACGATGTCCCCTGCTTTCCTGTTTTTTGGGCTGGAAGCTACCAGCATCCAGGAAACTGATGGCACCCATCCCCCACACCAGACAACAAGTTTTTAGGGGTCCACTTTGGGCGATTCACCCAAAATTAAAACGGGGCCGGGTATAGGGAATTTGGGTCACCCAGCTTCCTGAGCTGAATAGCCCAACCAGCAACTTAAAAGCTGATTGCTTCGACCACAGCAGGCCCCAAAAAGCTGGGTGTCTGGTTGGTGGATGGTGCCACTCATTTTTCCTGTTTCGGATGCCTACCACAAGGGGAAATTGGTGAATTGCCCCAGCAGGTCACAAAAAAGCAGGGTCCACTTGAGGATGGTTCACCCAGTTTTCCCTGAGTTGAATAGCCCAATCAGCAACTTAGAAACTGAGGACTTTCGACCCACACACCCGAAAAGCGGGTGTTGTGTGTGTGGGGGGGTGCCAATCAGCTTTTTTTGGACCTGGATAGTCTATCCAGCACCCGAAAAGTTTGGGGGGGCATCCCGCAGCAGGCACCCAAAAAACGGATCCTATTGTGAGGGGTAGTTTACCCAGCTTTCCTGGATGCTGAAAAACATATCCAGCATTAGGAAACTAGATTGGCTTTGGGGTTTGGATTGTGGGGGGTCAGGGAACGAGAGATGGGGGTTTGGGAGGCAGATCCTGCACCAGAAATGAAATTTTAATTAGGCAATAAGGGGGCTGGGCTTGGCTGTGAGTCTGAACTCCCTTTAAGTGAATCAAATTAGGGGAGAAATAAGGCAGGAAAATCATTAGCAGCCCTGCAGCAGATAACCAGGGGGGAGGGGGGGGTACAGGGAGCCAGCCCTGAATGCCGTTTACTCACTTCTCTCAGCCTGTGCTGAATCAGAAGACAGGACGGAGAAGAGAGGGATGTGCATGGGGGGAAAAAGCGCGCTCCCCGGGCCCCACCGTAGAAAAAAAAAAAAGGAGCCCGGGAGCCATGAAAAGAAAAACAGGCCCGGGGACCAAGGGGGCCTGAGCAGGTTCAGGGGGCCCCACAAAAGAGGTATCTGGAAAAAATGGGGCAAGGGAATTGATATATATTGGAAATTGGGATGGTTTTTAGGTTTAAAATCTTTAAAAAACCAAACTTGTAGCGAACAAAAAACCCCTTTTTTTTTTTGTATAAAATGGATATAATATGCATATGCAATTACGGGGGACCTTCACAGTGAACCCTTCTATCTCTGGCATAATGTTAGAGAACAAGAGCTGAACAGATTGATATATTTGACCACATGTAGAAAAAACTGTCAGGTCTAAAATTCACTTTGTTGTCATAAAAACCAATCAAGTTTTTGGGGTTTCTATGACCTGATTGGTTGCTATGGGCAAAAATGAATTTTAACCCAAAATTTTTTTATACAGGGCCCATGTTTTAAAAAAAAAAAAAAAAAATAAAATTAAAAAAAAGAAAAA
>JAODAL010050896.1:0-27062 GCA_025379985.1 Phyllomedusa bahiana | reverse complement strand
CCCTGATCTAAATTTCCTATTGAAAAAATGGGGCAAAGCGGAAAGGGGGTGCCGGGGCGACTAAAACCCCAAAACATGGCTCATTTAAAACCCCAGTTCTTTTGGGAGGAAGGGCCCAAAAATTCTCCCAAAATTTTGGGTGGGGAAGCTTGTGGAAGGATCCAAAAGGTTTGCCCCAAGTCCTACAGGGAAAAGGGAATGCTTCCAAAAAAAAAGGGGAAAATGGATGGAAATTTTCCCAATTTTGGGCCTTTAAAACCCAGGAAAGGTTTTTTTTCGGGTTTTCCCATGTCATATTTTTGAGAAAAAACCCATGCACGTGTCTTTTCATTTAGTGAAATGTAAATTTTTGGTTTCCACTGTCTTTTCAAATTCTATCTATTTTCAATACTTCTTCTATTATCTTTTCTATCAAATCTATCTATTATCTATCTAAAAAATCTATTATCTATCTATAATGTGGTGCAAAGGGTTGGGGCTGCTCTTCACAGTAGTTCGGCTTCCATTTCCCTGTTCACGTGGGGGGTGGTTTTTCCCAGCATTGACTGAAATTTCGCTTTTTTGCTTTTTCTAGCTGAGAATGCTAGGGGGGAACATTGGAGGTGGAGGAAAAATTAAACAGCAGGGCAAAAGGGATTTTCGAGCTTAAAGGGTTAAAGTTTGTCAGTAAAACATATAAACAAGCTCCTGTGCTGCTGATAAAGAACAGCAGGGAGTGACCTCACCATATCAGCCAGGGCTAGAGTAGAGAGAGGTGGTCGTAAGATTGTGTATACAATCAGGAGACAGCAACTGCTCTGACTCGGAAATGACGCGAAGTCAGAAAAGCAATGTATTTGGTGATAAACTTTATTTACCTTTGGGGGTACAAAGTTTTTAAAACTAAAATTTAATGTGGTGAGAGTGCCCCTTCGGGGGCCCCGATAGGTTTTCTGTAAATTTTAAAGCTGAAAAAAATTGTGTGGCTCATCTAGCAACAAAACAAAGCTTCAAAGTACTAAGTACCATCCAGAATAAAAAAAAGTTGACAGATGGAATCTGAAAGATTTCCTTGAGTTGTTTTATTTTCAAATAGGGCTTGGACCTTTTAAAAGAATCAAAACCCCCTTACCTTTAGTCGTTGTTGCGCCCTGTCAGCTTTTCCCGTGCTCCTTTTTTTCCTTTCCTTTACCTTTTGCAAAGTTGTCGGAAAATACCCAAATTTAAAACCCAAGGGGGGACCCTTTTTCAAAAGGGGGCCCGGGTTGCAGGAATCAAGCAACCTGATGACCACCAATCTTTTTCCCTTTGGGGAACATTCCCCAAAAAAAAACACCGTCCCGAAAATCTACACTCACCGGCCACTTTATTAAGGGACCCCCTGTTTCCAAAAGTCCCTTAACACTTAATTTTTTAAACGCCAAAACAAATGGCGGCAACTCAGTGCATTTAGGCAGTAGGGCATGGTTTAAGGGCAATCTCCCGCGTTCCCAAAAAGAGCATCCCGTATGGGGAAAAAAAAGGTGATTTGAGTGCCTTTTTAACGTTTGGGATGGTTGTTGGTGCCAGAAAGGGTGGGGCCCGAGTATTTCAAAAAAACTGCTGATCTCCTGGGGTTTTCCCCGAAAACCATCTCTAAAGGGTTTAAGGAAGGGAAAGGTCCGAAAAAGAAAAAACATCCAAGTGAGGGCAGTTCCGTGGGCGGGGAAAAGCCTTGTTGATGGGCCCGAGGTCAAAAAGGGGAATGGGGAGACTTTGGGTTTGAAAATGATAGAAAGGCAAAAAGTGGGTCAAATAGCCACCCGTTACAAAACCAAAGGGAGGCAGAAGGCATTTTTGAACGCCCCAGTACCCGGGGAACTTTGAGGAGATGGGCCCAAGCAGCAGAAGCCACACCCGGGGGGCCAAATCCATTTTAGCTAAGAACAGGAAACTTTTAGGCTCCAAAATTTTCCCAAGCTCATTTGAAATTGGAAAGTAGAAGATTGGAAAAAACGTTGCCCGGTTGATGAGTCTCGATTTCTTTCTGCCCACTATACCCGGGTGGTAGGGTCAGAAAATTTTGGGGTTTTAAAAACCCTGAAAGCATGGATCCCTCCTGCCTTGTATCCAAAAGGTTCAGGCTGGTGGTGGTGGTGTCTTTTGTGGGGGAAAAATTTTCTTGGAAATCTTTGGGCCCCTTGGATCCAATTGGCATCGTTTTCAACACCTTGTGGAATCTATGCCCGAAGAATTGAAGGGGAGTTTGAAGGGGAAAAGGGGGTCCAACCCCTTTTTAGCTTTGGGGTACCTAATAAAGTGGCCGGTGAGTGTATAGTGACAGTGAACTAATGGTTACATTGAATACTACACAGTTTGCTCTGGATATTAACAAACATATAAGATTTGTTAGGCCTTCCCCATAGGCACTGCATGTTCAGTCATGTTGCCACATAATTCCCCCCATCCAGATTTCGTTGCCCGTCCAAAAGCCCGTAAATTGGGGTCTCCGGGGAAAGTTGGATGTCGGTGACGGGGTATATAGGATTTTCCAGCTCTGGGGTAAGCATACAATCCCGCTTGGAGCCCTTTTAACGTCCACGTAACGTACATCTTCGAAAATAAAGAGAATTTGATGCTCCGATGCTTGCTAAGATTAACGATTTATTTCCCAAATGTAATATACAAAAAGGTAAAACACCAAGGTACGTACAGATGGCTACACATTTCTAATCTCTTACGGTTCTCTTTGACCGCCCAGTTCTTTTTCAATGGGCAGAGAAAAAAGAACCGTAGAGGTTTGGAAAACGGTAGCCATTGGAAATTGGTGTTTTACCTTTTTGTATATTACGTTTGGGAAACACAGCGTCAATCTTAGCAAGCATCGGAGCAGCTATTCTCATTTACGTTACGAAGATAGTACTCTGAATATTAGCTAGTGGTCATAATAATGTGACTTAACTTTTTTTAATTTCGGGGAAATTTCCCCATGGGGAAAAAACATTTCTGAAAAAAATCACAGAATTAGCAAGTTTGCGCCATCGTTTTAGGTTGAATAAAAGCTCCTTGTATGAGTCTCTTGAGTTCTCAGAAATAAATTATTTTTGCTCTTTAAACCCGTTGGGGCTGGCGGGCCCCAAAAATTGGAAAATTTGGGTTGCTTTGCGCTTAGTGAATTTTCCCCCAAAACATTCAAATTATAATATTTCGAGAAAAAGAAATTAACACCTAAAACTTAACTTTTTAATTTGGGGAATTTAATATTAAAGGGGGGGTTTTTAATCACTTCATCATTTTCGTGTGTTTCCTCGTACTTTCATTTTCAAAGTTCCTTCCCCCTGCTGGGTGTTTCAAAAACTGGGTGGATGACATCGGGCCCCCGGATTGGCCAAAAGGGAAAAACCCGGGGCTTTTGCCCGGGAGGGCCCTGGGGTCCGGGCCGCAGGGCCCGGCTTGGATCGCCCACCGGGGGGCCCCAGTGTTGCCCCGGGGGGGCCCCGGAGCCCCGGGCCCGCCGGTTTTGGGGGCGCGCTACAGGGGCCCGCAAGGGGTTGATCAGGGGCGGGGGAAAAAAACCCGGCCCCCCCCCCCTTTCCCAAACCACGGCTGCAGGGGCCGGGTCACCGCCCCAGCCATGCAGCCTTTCACGGCCCCGCGGGCACCGGCGGTGCAAGCAGAAAGCCGGGGGGTGAACAGCGGGGGGTTCTTCTGTTTTCCCGTCTGTCTGTTCCAGCGGGCCCGCGGGGGGCAAGGGCGGATTTTGATGGATGTCATCGCGGGGCCCCGCTCCGCTTCCCCCACACTGCTCCCGGGGGCCCTCCGGGGAAGACAGAAGAGGAAGACCCCAGGGGGCTTCGGGTAAGTATAGTTTTTATTTTTTTTTAAAAACTACTCCCCTTTGTTTCCCTGCCCTTTCCCTACCCATTACCAGCCCGGGGCTCCCTCCCCTGCCTAGCTTAAAAGGCCGGGGCCCCTGCCCTGCCTACCCAAATTACCAGCCCTGGCTACCTGTTTGCCTAGCCTTATACCACCCCTGGTTATTCCCCTTGCCTAGCCATTTTACCGGGCCCTGGCTCCCGCCCTGCCTACCCTTATACCACCCCTGGCTACCTGCCCTTGCAAAAACCCAAATTTTTTACCAGCCCTGGCTACCTGCCCTGGCCTAGCTATATCCCAGCCTGGACTTGCCTGCCTACCCAAATTTCCACCCCGGGGCTACCTTTTGGGCCTGCCATATACCAGCCCTGGCTATCTGCCCTGCCTACCCAAATTTTCCCAGCCCTGGTTTCCTCCCCTGTAGCCATTTTCCAGCCCTGGTACTGCTTCCCTTGCCATATACCACCCCTGGCTACCTCCCCGGGCCTACCCCATATACCAGCCCTGGCTCCCTGTCCTCCCTAGCTATATACCACCCTGGCTACCTCCCCGGGCCTACCCTTATCCCAGCCCTGGCTATCTGCCCTGCCTAGCCAAAAACACCCCTGGTACCTGCCCTGCCTAGCCTTATACCACCCCTGGCTCCCGGGCCTTTGGGCCTAGTATAAAACCAGCCCTGGCTACCTGCCCTCCCTTTACCCCATTTTAAAAGGGCCCGGGCTACCTGCCCTGCCTAGCCTTTACAGCCCTGATTTCCTGCCCCCGCCTACCTATACCCCCCCCGGGGTCCCCTGCCCTCCCTAGCCATTTTCCCACCCTGGTTACCTGTCCTGCCTAGCCATATACCAGCCCGGGGCTCCCTGCCCTGCCTACCCATTACCGGGCCCGGGCTACCTGTCCTCCCTTTACCCCCTTTAATTTCCAGCCCTGGCTACCTGTCCTCCTAGCTTTTATAACCAGCCCTTTGCCTTTTTCCCCCCCCTCCCCCCCCCCCCCCCCCCCCTTCCCCCCCCCCCTTCCCCCTGGGCTATATCCCAGCCCTGGCTCCCTTTAAACCTTTGCCTAGCTATTTTACCAGCCTGGTACCGGGTTCCTTTGCCTAGCCTTTTTTCCCAGCCCTGGCTACCTGCCCTGTTTTAGCCATTTTCCCCCCCTGGTTAAACCTCCCCTCCCTAGCTAAAATCCCAAAACCCTGGCTACCGTCCTCCCTTGCCATATACCAGCCCTGGTTTCCCTCCCCTGCCTAGCTATATACCACCCCTTGGCTACCTCCCCTCCCTAGCCAATATCCCAGCCGGGGCTACCTCCCTTGCCAAAGCTTTTTTCCAGCCTGGCTACCTGTCCTCCCTTGCCATATACCACCCCCTTGGCCCAAACCTCCCTTTGCCTAGTATATCCCCAGCCCTGGCTCCCCTTTTGCCCTGCCTACCCAAATATCCCAAAGGCCCTGGTTTCCTGTCCTGCCTAGCCTTTAACCAGCCATGGTCCCCTCCCCTGTCTAGCTATATACCACCCCTGGCTCCTTTCCTGCCTAGCTTTATACCAGCCCTGGCTACGGGCCCTCCCTACCCAAATATACCAGCCCTGGCTACCTGCCCCTCCCTAGCCATATACCACCCCGGGCCCTATCTGCCCTCCCTAGCCATAAAAACCACCCCGGGGCAAAGGGCCGGGCTAGCCATTACCGCCCGGGCTCCGGGCCCTTAGCTTAAAACCAGCCTGGTCCACCGGGCCCTCCCCCTACCATATCCCACCCCTGGCTACCTGTCCTGCCTAGCCAATACCGGCCCTGGCTATCGGGCCCTCCCTGGGCCATATACCACCCCTGGCTCCCCGCCATTTTTTACCCTTATACCAGCCCTGGCTCCCCTGCCTTGCCACCATAAACCAGCCCGGGGCTACCTCCCCCCTGCCAGCCATTTCCCGCCTTGGCTACCTCCCCTGCCTAGCTATTTTACCACCCTTTGGCTACCTGCCCTCCCTAGCCATATCCCAGCCGGGCTATCTGCCCGGGCTACCATAAAACCAGCCCTGGCAAACCTGCCCTCCCTAGCTTTTATACCAGCCCTGGCTACCCCCCTGCCTTGCCATATACAACCCCTGGCTACCTGCCCTGCCTAGCCAAAACCAGCCCTGCCCTACCTGTCTCCCTAGCCATATAAAAAGCCCTGGTCCCTGCCCTCCCTACCCATTTTACCAGCCCTGGCTCCCTTTTCCTGCCTAGCCATTTTCCACCCCCTGGCTACCTGCCGGGCCTAGCCCTTTATACCAGCCGGCTACCTGTCCTCCCTACCCAATTATCCAGCCCGGGTACCTCCCCTTTGGCCTGGGAATATCCCAGCCCTGGTACTGTTTTTGCCTAGCTATATTCCCAAACCCCTGGCTACCTGACATGCCTAGCTATTTTCCCAGCCCTGGCTACCTGTCCTCCCTACCCTTTAAAACCCCCCTGGTACCTGCCCTCCCTTTGCCATATACCAGCCCTGGCTACCCCCCTCCCAAAGCTATTTTACCACCCCTGGCTACCTGTCCTCCCTGCCATATCCAGCCCTGGCTACCTGCCCGGGCCTAGCTTTTAAAACCACCCAAATGGCTCCCTCCCCGGGCCATATACCCCCCTGGTCCCTGCCCTGCCTAGCCATATACCACCCTTTGGCCCTACCTGCCCTGTCTAGTATATAAACCCCTGGCTCCCTGTCCTGCCTAGCTATATACACCCGGGGCTCCCTGTCCTCCCTTTGCCTTTATCCCAAACCCCTGGCTACCTGCCCTGCCATAAAACCACCTGGTTACCTGCCCTGCCTACCCATTTCCCACCCCTGGTTTACCTGCCCTTGCCTAGCCATATACCAGCCCTGGCTACCTCCCCGCCTAGCCATTTAAACCAGCCCGGGGGCTCCCTTCCCCTTTTGCCTAGCTATTTTCCACCCCCGGGTCCCTGCCCTGTTTAGCTTTATACCAGCCCGGGCTCCTTTTTTTTTTTTTCTTTTTGTTTTTTTTTTTTATTAAACCCTGGCTCCCTTTTCCTTTGCCTGGGCTATATACCAGCCCTGGCTACCTGCCCTGCCGGTATTCCCTGCCCTTTTTTAGTTATTACCTGCCTTGTCTAGCTGTATCCCGGGCCCTGTCTGGCCTTTTTGGGCCTGAACTGTCAAACCTATAAGGGGCCCCTGTCTATATACTGGCCGCCTGGCAAAATTTGGGCCCCTGCCGGGCTACTTTCCCAAGCCCTTTTTGGGTTTACTTTAGGGCCCCGCCCTTGGTACTACGGGCCCTGAGTGCCTACATACGGGCCCCTGTTTGAAAAAATTACGGGCCCTGCCTGCCTAATATTTGGCCCTGACTCCCTTTACATACGGGGCCCTGCCTGCCTCCCCTTATGGCCTGCTGCCTACATACTGGCCCTGACTCCCTACATACGGGCCCCTACCTGGAAATTTTACTGCCCCGGGCCCTACCCCCAAAAATTTTACGGGCCCCAAACCTGGCTAGTTACGGGGGGGCGGGCCCTAACTACAGGGTTGTTTACTGGGGGAACCCTTGTACCGGGCTATTTCGGGGGGCCAGCCCTAGCCCTGGCTAGTTACTGGGGAAAGCCCTAGCCCCCCTGGCTAGTTACGGGGGGCAGCCCTAGTCCCTGGCTATTTTCTGGGGGCAAATTTAAACATTTGGTGGGCCCCTGTCTCCCTCCCAAAAATTAATGGGGGAAAAGGGGCCTGTTTACCTCCCTAAGGGGGGGCCCTACCTAAAAAACATGCCACTTTCTGAAAATTTTTTTAATTTTTAAATTTTTTTCCCGGGTAAAAATAGCTTTTTGGGGGAAATTGATAGGAAAGGGGCGGGAAAAAGAGAGGGGTCAAAAGATGTTTTTTTGGGGTAAATTCAAACAGAGACGAGTAGTGGCCACTAGAAAAAGGGGACTTTGGGAGGGATGAAAGGACGGAGAAAAAAAAATTTAAAAAGGAAGGACTCATTAGGAAAGGGCCCTCATGGGGGTTTTGGGGCCCAGAAGGGACGAAAAGGAAAAGGAACAATCCCATCTGAGGGCGTCTCCTTTTTAGCCCCTGCTGTCGGGGGTAAGTTTACTTCTGTTTTGAATCAGTGCTGTATCCATGTGATGGTGCCTGCCCCTGGGGATGTGATTGGTTGTAGGTTATGTGGGTGCCCAGTGAGGGCTTGCCCCTGTTTTGTAAACCCCCAAAATGCACACCTGACTCTGTGATGGGGGTTTTTCCTGCCCCACGGTTTCTTTTTGCTTGTGTGTGGGGGTTTCTCACAGGGAAACGGTTTTGGTGCATTTTTTGTGTGGGAAATGACAGCTTTAATGCTCTCCCTTTCTGCACAAAAGCCCCAAAAACACTTTCAAAAAAAACCCAAAAATGCTCCTTGTAAAAAGCCCTTTTTTGTGTAGTTTATTTTAAAAAAAGGGGCCCCGAGGTGCGGGGAAAAAAGGGGGAATTTTTTAAGGGGGATATTGTATTTTGGGCTGCTGGGGATTAGTGCCAGGGCTGTTTTTTTATTCCCTTTTCCGGCCCTGGAGGGACTTTCATCCCCCCCTTCACTGTTCGTGCTCGTTTCCCGGTCAGTGTGTTTTTTTGGAGTCTTTTGGAAGATGATACCCCACCCCCTGCTCCCCCCCCCCTCTGTTGAGTCCACATTCACGGTGTTGTTCCTCCCCCTATGCAGTTTTTTTTTTAAAGAGCTGTTTGTTTACAAAACACAGCCCTGCTTTTCAGTTCAAGACAGTCTTTATGAACCAGAGCACTGATCTTTCTCTCAAAGTGGAGGTTTTTACATTTAAATCCATCTTCTAGGGGATTCTTTCAAAAGAGCAAAAGATCTGTCCCCCTTTCTTTTTTTCCCCCCAACGCAGCAGCTTAGGCACCGGGCACAATTCTGCTGTTTTCTGGCTGTAGAAGCAGCTGCAGGGTTACTGCTGCTGGCTGTGCAGAGTGAAATGTTGCCGGCCACTTATTCTGAGTGAGAAAGGCAGGAATGCGCGCTCCCGTGAATACGACCGGGGGCCGGATAGAATGGAAATTAGTAGAGCCGTCAGCCAATGAAATGAAAGGAGGAGGAATCTGACCGGCACTGGGGAACAGTGTTTACAGAAAACAAAGATAAGAGAGACTGTGAAAACAAGACAGCTTTACTAATTATTATTATTATTATTATTTATTTTAAAGCGCCATTGATTCCAGGGCGCTGTACATTCAAGGGGGTCACACACACAACATAAGTCAAACGAGTACAATGATAAGTGATTAAAGACAATTGGCACGACAGAGGGAGAGAGGACCCTACCCGCGAGGGCTTACAATCTACAAGGAGGGGGAAAGAGACAGGAGGTGAGGGGCATCCAATGACATCCAATTGCTTGTTTTCACTGTCCCCTTATTCTGAAGACCATTTAATGAAATGATAAAACCCCTTTAAGCTAAAAATCTAGAGTTGCCCGACAGTAACACGAATAAACTATTGAAACTGACCACTGTCAGCATTGAGAAGGAAATAGTCTCTTGCTGAAGATACTGTTCCTTTCTCACAATAGGCAAGGGAATTGCTAACACTGACCACTGTCAGTGCTGAGGAAAAAACTGGGGCCAAAATCTGTAGCTAGAGGCCAGGCTCAGACTGGCCCACAGGGGAATAGGGGAAACTCCTGGTAGGCCCCTGAGCATGGAAGACCTGGAGTATTCTTATAACTGCATATACTCTGCAGAAGAGGCAAAATGGCATAGAAAGAAAGGCAAAAAGCAAGAGGCAGAGTATAGGAGGCAGGTACAGTCATTTACAGTAGCTTTAGGGTGGGCCCCTAAAATAAACGCCACCATTGGCCTCAAAGGCAGCTCAAATGGGGGGCCCCTAGAATCAACTCCATCTGTGGGCCCTAGGCACCCCAGTCCAACACTGCTTGAGGCCACCTTGTAAAAACATGTGAATTTCTCAAACTGACTAATAGAAATTAACAATGTCCCACTGACATGTTTCACCGCATAACGAGTGTCTTCAGGGGTAAGGAACAAAAGGCTTTTTCCCCACCCCTGAAGATGTCAGGCAGCGTTTACAGGACAGTGTACTGCAGATAGTGGACCTGCAAGGATGGGGAATATGTATATATAGATGTCTTTATTGTGATTTACATGTACAGTTAAGAGGGGGTGTGTACATAATAGGATTTATATATTCCTTGCAGTGTAGGAAGCAAGAGGGAAACAGTGCTGCCAAGTTAAGTAGCCAATCAGAGAGCTGACAGGGGAGGGAACAAGTTAAATAGCTAAATAGGAAGCTTGTGAGCTCTGTCGAGTTCCAAGTTCAGTACTGAGTATGCTGTGTACATAGTTCCAGTTGCAAGCAGCAGTTAAAGCAGAACCCCGTCTATTGGCCGGCAATAGACAGGGCAGGCTGGACAGAGGAGAACAGCCAGTCTCACAGAAAGTCAGAAGTGGAGCTATAGAAAGAACTGAGGAGCAAAGGGCACAGGGAGACTAGAGAGCATGACCGCACAAACACAGAGGAGTAAGAGAGACAGGGGAGGGACAGAGTTACACAGCTAAATAGGAAGCCTGTCTTCTCTGTCAAGTTCCAAGTTCAGTACTGAATATGCTGTGTACATAGTTCAGTTGCAAGCGCATTTAAAGCAGAACCCCGTCTATGGCCGGCTGGGGACGGGGAAGGTGGACAGAGAACACCCCATCTACAAAAGGGTCAGAAGGGGATTTAAGAAAGAATGGGGGGAAAAAGGGCCGGGAACCGAGAGCATGACCCACAAACACAGAGAAGTAAAAAAAAGAAAACACAGAAATACTGGGGGCGTTGGGGGAAAACTGCCAAAAGAGTAAGGGGACCCAGAGGAGGACCAAGACAGATGTTAGAGTCCCAGTGAGCCCTTGCACAGTGGTGGGTTGGATTTGGGGAAGTTGTCAGGAGTATCGCATGAAGAAAGGACAAGTGTCTACCACTTTTAAATGGGGAAAAATAAGTATTTTCCCTTTTGAAATTCTCCACCTAACAAAGGAATGGAGATGTTTGTAATTTTTATTGTAGGTGCACTCCAACTGTGAGGGACAGAATCTAAAAAAAATCCAGAAAATCACATTGTAGGATTTTTAAATAATTAATTTACATTTTATTGCATGAAATAAGTATTTGGTACAATAGAAAAACAGAACTTAATATTTGGTACAGAAATCTTGGTTTGCAATTACAGAGGTCAGATGTTCCCTGTAGTTCTTGACCCAGTTTGCACACATTGCAGCAGGGATTTTGGCCCACTCCTCCATACAGATCTTCTCTTATACCAGGTAGCCTCTAGCGGCAGATTTTGGCCCTAGTTTTTTCCTCAGCACTGACAGTGATTAGTGTTAGCACTTCCCTTACCTACTGTGTGATAATCTCTTGCTGCAGATACTGGTCCTATTTCCTTCCCAATGCTGACAGTGGTCAGTTTCAATAGTTTACTCGTGTTACTGCTCGGCAACTCCAGAACTTAACTTAGTGCAAGTTACTAAATTAAATGTTAAGTTTTAGGTGTTAATCTCTTTTCTCGCAATATTATCATTTGGGAACGTTGGTAAATTGTTGCTTTGCAATTCTAGTGAATCTCGAGTTCTCAGAACACTGATTGCAGGACTGTGTGTCACCTGCAGAGACTTTTGTACTTGGCACATTTCTTGCTGTGCAATGGCAGTAAAAGTCACCCACGCATTTCCACTGCAAATATAGGCATGGCAGAGACGTCCACTACATTTAAAGGGATTTTTTTAAACAAAGTATAACATGAGTAAGCTCTAGCAAATTTATCTTACAACATCATAGTATAGTCTCACAGGAATACTAAATAGTAGAAAGCATTGGAAAAAAAAGGGAAAAAATATTCCAGCAATTTCTCACTTTGATTTGTATGTATTCCATGAGGTCAGCTTTCTTACAAACCTCGTACTTGCTGTAAGCCAACTGACTGTAGCAGGAGCTCTCCCCCCTGTTCTATCTGCAAAAGGATACCAGGAGCGTAAGGGTCTGCCCCGTCCGCTGGGATACACACCCTCAGCTATATCGTAAAGTATTGTACAGTATTATACAATATTTGCAGCATACAATGCTCTTTTCTGGGGCATTGTATCTTGACACCACACTCACCATACAATGTCACAGACACTGCTGATCTGCGACAGATGTGATTGATGGCAGATCCAACCAATTGTCATGAACATTTTACTGGTCAAACATTGTAGTGAAGTTTAGTGAAGTGCATACAGTGATTGGTGGTCTAATAGCGCCTCTCTACAGTACAGTGCGGTACTACATGTCCTGTACTGCTCTTACATGTATTAGTGAGGTGCATGCAGCGATTGGTGGTCTAGTAGCGTCTCTCTACAGTACAGTGCGGTACTACATGTCCTGTACTGTTCTTACATGTATTAGTGAGGTGCATGCAGTGATTGGCAGTCTATAGCGCCTCTCTACAGTACAGTGCGGTACTACATGTCCTGTACTGCTCTTACATGTATTAGTGAGGTGCATGCAGTGATGGGGGCCCTAGTAGTTGTCTCTAACGTACAGTGCGGTACTACATGTCCTGTACTGCTCTTACATGTATAGTGAGGTGATGCAGTGATTGGCGGTCTATTAGCGCCTCTCTACAGTACAGTGCGGTACTACATGTCCTGTACTGCTCTTACATGTATTAGTGAGGTGTATGCAGTGATTGGTGGTCTAGTAGTGTCTCTCTACAGTACAATGCAGTTCTACAGCCATGGCCAAAAGTTTTGAGAATGACACAAATATTCTATTTTCACATGATCTGTTGCCCTCTGGTTTTTATGTGTGTTTGTCAGATGTATTTATCACATACAGAAATACAAGTGCAATCATATTATGAGTAACAAAAGCTTTTATTGACAGTTAGAATGAGTTAATGCAGCAAGTCAATATTTGCAGTGTTGACCCTTCTTCTTCAGGACCATTCTTGCACAATCAATGCTTGCATTTTGTCACAATTTGTTGGTTTTTGTTTGTCCACCCGTCTCTTGATGATTGACCACAAGTTCTCAATGGGATTAAGATTTTGGGGAGTTTCCAGGCCATGGACCCAAAATCTCTATTTTTTTTGTTCCCCGAGCCATTTAATTATCACCTTTGCTTTATGGCAAGGTGGGTCCATCATGCTGGAAAAGGCATTGTTGATCACCAAACTGCTTAGGACGGTTGGGAGAAGTTGCTCTTGGAGGACATTCTTGTACCATTCTTTATTCATGGATGTGTTTTTAGGCAAGGGCTGTTAGAGAGCCGATTCCCTTGGCTGAGAAGCACCCACACATGAATGGTTTCTGGATGCTTTACAGTTGGCATGAGACAAGATGGGGGGTATGCTCACCTTGTCTTCTCCGAACAAGCTGTTTTCCAGATGTTCCAAACATTCGGAAAGGGGGTTCATCAGAGGAAATGACTTTTTCCCAGTCCTCAGCAGTCCAACTCCTGTACCTTTGGCAGAATATCAGTCTGTCCCTGATGTTTTTCTGGAGAGAAGTGGCTTCTTTGCTGCCCTCCTTGACACCAGGCCTTGCTCCATGGAGTCTCCGCCTCACAGTGTGTGCAGATGCACTACACCTGCCTGCTGCCATTCCTGAGCAAGTCTGCATGTGGTAGCCCGTTTCCGAGCTGAAAACACTTTTAAGAGACGGTCCTGGCGCTTGCTGGTCTTTCTTGGGCGCCCTGGAGCCTTTTGGAACAATGGAACCTCTCTCCTTGAATTCCTTGATGATGCGATAGATTTTTGATGAGGTGAAATTTTTCTAGCTGCGATACTCTTCCATTTAGGCCAGTTTTGTGCATTTGCAATGATGACTGCACGTGTTTCTTTAGAGATAACCACGGTTAACAGAAGAGAAACAATGATGCCAAGCATCAGCCTCCTTTTAAAGTGTCCAGTGGTGTGATTCTTACTTAATCATGACAGGTTGATCTCCAGCCCTGTCCTCATCAACACTCACACCTGTGTTAATGGGGGCAATTCACTGAAACGATGTTAGCTGGTCCTTTTAAGGGCAGGCCTGCAATGAAGTTGAAATGTGTTTTGGGGAAAAAGTTCATTTTCTAGGCAACTATTGACTTTGCAATTAATTGCTGTTAATTGATCACTCTTTATAACATTCTGGAGTATATGCAAATTGCCATTATAAAACCTGATGCAGTAGACTTTGTAAAAATTAAAATTTGTATCATTCTCAAAACTTTTGGCCATGACTGTATCTTGCCTGGGCAGTTTGTTACTTCAGCTGCTCCTTTGGATATTAGGTGTTTGCACTTACTTGTTATGTTTCTGGTATTCTGTGTGCACTGTACAGGTCCTTGAAATAGCGCCTGTCCTTATCGACAGTAAGTCATTTACATTACATTACAAATCATTACTTTATGCTTATTATGTGTGAGAAATTGCAATATCTGTATTAGATATGTATATTTTTTCTTAGAGTATATTTATATGGCGTACAGTACGCGCCGCAATACTCCGGGTGTTTTGGGTGTCGTGCTGATCCCATTGACATACATTGTTCGCATTGGCCGTGAACAATTGACATGTCACTTATCTCCCCGCGCGTACAATACAATAGTATTGTACGTGTGGGGGGACGAGGCGTTATCCATAGTTCTCTATGAGAGCAATGGATTACCGTAATTGCGGCGTGCATTTTTCCACGTATAACGTGTAATACGCAGCGATATGTGCGCAAAAATAAGCCGTGTGAACATAGCCTTAAACTTCATTTTGCATTATCTTCTGTAAATATTTTGGGGGCTCAGGAATCAATTACTACTCTTCCATAGAGTTAACAGAATGAGACCTTTTTGACTTATTGATATTGCATTTGTGGCCCCTGAATGAACACATACTTCACTATGGAATGTTTTAAATTCTTCCTCCATCTTCTGCAATGTGGTGCAGGTATCTTGGAGAATATCTCCTACCCCTATTTAATAGAGAGTCAAGAACAGAAGGCACCTAAAGAACATCAGTACATCTCGTATGGAGAATTATTATGTTTATACACAGTCATCACAAACACTAAAAAAATATTACAAATGTGATTTATGGTGGGCATCCTTCCCATGTTAATGGGGTTTTGCCAAGAAGTGAGTTTCTTATCTGCTCAGGAGAGAAGATTAACTCAGCATGCTGAGTCACAAGGGAGAGGGAGGGGGGTGAGCAGAGAGCGAGGAAGCAGGGAGCGTTTGCAAAGTTTACTCAAATAATTACATTACAACCAGTGGATTCTCTATACAAAAGACACAGGCTCATTCACTGCTTTTTCTCCCCAGGCCCTTGCAAGCTCCTTCATGTTCCCTGTCATCAGATAAGAAGTGCAGACAATGCAAGCGCGGCCAGATCAGCTCTGTCGTGTCCTGGTCTGTTGTTAATGTAACTGTCAGGAAACCAAGGGCATGTAAGTCAGGCTGTAGCTCTCACATGATTCACTTTTTTTAATGACATATATTTAGAAAAGTGATTAAATACTCATTTTGGAGGATCCCACGTCAACATTACACCGTGGCAAAACCCCTAAGCCACAAGGCTTATGGGAAGAGAGCTGAACTCTTCAGCGAAATCTATTGGATGTAGAAATCCTCAAGCCACATCTGACTCATTGAGCCTCACAATATGAAAGGGATTGAAGCCAGGCCAGTTTTGTTCAGTAGGTTTCTTGTACCTCTGCTTGAAGACAGTAGACTAAGATAAGGACAACTTACTGTACTACAATTGAATACTTACTGAAAAACCCATCCACGTACTTTAGATGGCCATTGACCTGAGATAGGAATCAGCCACCCAACAGTACTTCTGGTCCATGGTATTATATACATACACAATGGACTCTATTGTACCATATGCTTCAGAATACAATAGACTATGGCCTAAAAAAATCAAGAAGACAGATCAATGGTTTGACCAGATTTTCTTTGGCAGTTGTTCTGTTGTACAGAATTATCAATGGTCAACTTGATAAATACAGTCAGAATGGGTCATTTCTGAAGACAACTATGTCATCTCTGTGGCCACTGCCAGACATTAAAATGTGATTTCAACCATCTTGGAGGTGCCCTGGTGGAAAGTCCATCTAAAAAAGTGACAATTGTGCTGTTACTATGTGGACCACTGACAAGTTGTTGGCTCTCATTCCTTAGACATAGGTGAAGGAACATCAAGCTCTCCTACGTTTACCCATAGGGGGAGACATTTGATGTACAACACTTTAGAATGCACCCAGTATACATATCGTCTGAGTGGAGCTGCTCTATAAAAGGGTTTGTCCAGGATTAGAGAACATGGCTGCTTTCTTCGAAAAAGCGCCATACTTGTCCATGGTTTGTTGTGACTGTTATTGCAGATCAGCTTTATTAAAGTGAATGGAGCTGAGCTGCAATACCATACATAACCTGAGGACAGGTGTGGCACTACTTGTGGAAAAAATCTAATCGTGAACAAGCTCTTTAAAATGGTGTTCCCAAAATGGTCCCCTTTCATAGTGAACTTCCTAAAGAAAGACGAAATTAGATCACTGATAACTCCCTTTAAATTAACAAAATGGTATCTGGAAGGGGAATTAACAGGGACTTTGGGGAAGTTGAGACTAGACTAATAGGCTAGGAACAACACTGGTCTAAGGCAGAAACCCCAAAATGACCAAGAGACTTCCCTTCAAGAGCATTTTATGCAAATAAAGGTTATCTGCAGTGGTGGTTCGGTTGGTTCCAGAGTCTTGGCTCACTCTGTCTTCTGTTTTAAAGGGTTACCGGGTTGCGTTATGTTATGGGATTCTGACCAACTATATATACTCCTTGGGAAGTATACGGCGTACGCACAGGTCATCTAACATTTTCACCTGTCTTGTCTCAAGTACCATCATAGAACCTCTCAACAGACGTACCCTTTATGTATACACCAATGTATTGTATGGCACTTTTCATGACTGATACCTGTATGTGCTTCTGTTTCCAATATATGTATAATGAAAACGTTAATAAATACATTTAAAAAAAAAAAAAAAAAAATGGTGTTCCCACCAGCACTTTGATGGGATGTCCTATCAGTATGCCATTAAGTGTTCTCTCATCTCTGGAACCACACGTGTCTCTGGAAATGTTGGCTCAGAATTGAGATCCGGTCACACTTGTGCATGACTCTCTACTGTATTCTGTTTTGTTGGAGGTCGAAGTACAGCCAAACCTATCACCCATAGAACAGTAATGCACAAGTGCCATCAGCTCTTCATTCTGAGCCAAGACGTTTGGGGGCTCGTTCCCGAGGCGTGGGTCACATAGGTGGGACCTGAACCTGGAAGATAACACTTTGATGGCATGTCCTAATGATATGCCATCAAAGTGGATGGTGGGAACACCCCTTAAATAAATCTCTTCCACCTTAATTTATTACATTTGTGAAATCCAACCTGAGGCCAAACAAAAGACTATATATACATCTGAAAACTCAATGGAAAGTGGCTCGGCTAGAAGAGATGTTAGCAAATGTATGGTTAATGGGTAACTCATATATACCTACAGGATGGGTCAATGCATTTACATCAATACCTTCATCTCCCAACAACTGCAGGTTGGGTTGTCCTGATTTTTCACTACCAAAAAACTTGTTCTACAAAGGGTTTAGGACAAATCTTAGCAAAGTAATTAATGGCGGCTTGGGGCCAAGACTAATCCGTTTGTTAACCTGTAATTCCCAAATCCGGGTGCTATTTGCTTGTCTTTAATTTATGGGGCCCTGGAGCCACAGGTATTCAGGTATTTTCATAGAAGGGTTGAAAGGAAGCAATCCTATAACTATCCTGCCTGACAATATCTTAGGTTATTTTCCGCATTATAAGCTATTAGATCTGGAGAGCATCACTATCTGGGGCCCTACTTGCTTTGTATCTCATTCTGACAATGTTTGGTATTGCAAATGAGTTTTGGATGTGAATAAGACAGGATACATTGAAACATTTCTTGATAATACTCATATCATCTGTCTCCCTGATGAACCTGTAAAATCTTGGGAGGAACACCGTTTAAGAGCTAAAGCCTCCTGTCTAGTATCTAATATTAACTTTGGATATTGGAGTACACTGTTTAGGAGTTGGAGATTACCATCTAGGAGCTAAGATTATATTTTGGGCATTATATAGAACATACTATTCAATTGTTTGTGAAACTATATAAAATTATCTAGATAGCAATTTTCATTGTGTCTGATTACAGTTTGTTACCCCCTAGTGGAACCCCTATTTTGCAAGTTCTTGGATCCAGGGAAATGGTAGGGTTCTTTCACTAGGAATAGGTTCTGGGTCGGGGTCGCCCTTGTTTGGGCGGTTACTCCGCTTTGTTGATAGGTAGGGGTAGATTGCTTATTTCTTTCCCTTTCTTTCCATTATTTTGTAGGGATAGAATACAGGGGGCACTTGTTATATATGTATTTATCAATCACTGAATTAGCTCTGGACAGGAAAAAGTAAATCAAAAATAACCTTAATTGAGAACTACATTAAAAAATATATCCTAATGTCACTGGATATATAACATGGCCAATATACATACAAACATACAAAAACAATGTGCAATCATAAAAATGACCCACAGGAGATGGGAGAAAATCTGTAGAGTAAGTACTGTCTCTATGCCGTCCCTATATGGCTAATAAACCCCACCTAATGTAGCGGGGCAATCGTCCCAATAAGGACGGCTCCGTCCGGAACCTGTCCCTGTTCCTAATATCCCCTAAATAGCCCTGGATATAAATAATATGGGCAAAAAAGGATGTCACAGTAACGGTCTGGAGGTGGATCCTCTGGACCACCGCAGGCGATGGCGTAAGCCCACACAAGGGAGTGGAATCTCAGTAGGTCCCGGTATTCACCAGAGCCCGCCGCAAAGCGGGATGGACTTGCTGCGGCGGGAGTCCACCAGGTCACTACCACTGGCGGGGCTTGCCTGCGGTGGCGGCCAAGGGTAGGCGAGGTACAGAATCGGCAGTCAGGCTCGTAGTCGGGCACAGGCAAGACGGTCAGGGCAGGCGGCTGAGCTTCGTGAACGTAGACAGGCAGAAGGTCAGGGCAGGCGGCAAGGATCGTGGTCGGTAAACGTAAGCAAAAGGGTTCGGTACACGGTAGGCGAGACAAGGCTTTCTGGAACGCTTTCCCAATAGGCATGTGCACTAAAGATCCGGCAAAGGCCACTGGGAAGAGGCTGGGCTAAAATAGGAGCAGTGCCCGGTAATGGCCAATTACCGGCGCACTGTCCCTTTAAATCTCAGACTGCCGGCGCGCTCTCTCCCTAAGGGGCGGCGCCGCGCACGGCGAGAGACCGAGACGGACGGGGCAGGAGCGAGGCCGGGTAAGTCACTGGGGACCCGGGCAGCGGGATGAGCGGACCCCGGACCCGAGGTGCGGGACGGGGCGCCGCTCAGAGTCGGGGCACGGATGCGCCTGCGACCTGGGACGAGGGTCGCAGGGGCATCCGTGACAGTCACTTTGTTATGTGAGCAAAGAATATACTGAGATACATTATATAGGTAACTGATACTCTCACCTTGATTTCTAAGCAAATGAGTGTCCCAACATGTTTCCACACCCACCTAGTTTCATCAGCGGACTTTTTAATTGGTGGGTACAAGAGATCTCAAATTAGAATGGAAGATGTAGGGGAGAAAAGAAGGAGAAGGAGAACTAGAACGTATGGTTCATAGTCATCCTGAGACCAGCTATGGTGTGCTGCCTATATAAGATTATCTAGTTAGTAATTTTCATTCTGTCTGATTACAGTTAATTATTCCCTAGTGGAACCCCTATTTTGCCAGTTCTTGGATACAGGGAAATGGTAAGGTTCTTTAAACAGGGATAGGTTTCTGTGTTGGGGTCACCCTTCTTAGGGCGGTCACTCCGCTTTGTTGATAGGTAGGGGTAGATTGTTTATGTCTTTCCCTTTCTTTCCATTATTTTGAAGGGATAGAATACAGGGGGCACTTGTTATATACGTATTTATGTATTTTATATTAATTGATAAAATAAAAGTTATATTTCAAGTTACCTGTTTGTAGATACTCCACTAATTGTTTATGAGTTGAAGGTCTGGAGATTTCTGCGCCATACTACAGTAGGGTTGAGTTCCCTATTTATCATTTACCCGAGTTGTTAGTTTAGAAACTATTGTTGTATTTCCAATCACCATGAGTCTTTGCCCACAACTATTTCAAATTTTTTTGCCACAAGTACTCCAATCTTTGGAACCCATAGACCCCATTTTAGAAGAAATGTTTGATTAGGATCTCAGTCTGCAGGGGACACAAGCCACACTAGCACCCTTTTGGAGCTGTGGCATCCCATTGCAAGCTAACAACATGGCTTTATGTGATATACTGTACATTACCCTAGCCATAGGATTGAGGCCTACGTGTGTTACATCAGCATTCATGGACTGTCCACTCTGGAGGTGGGTTTCCTGTAACTTTCCTGTTTATTAATTATGGATTTATTATGTCAGGATAGGTTCATACTATGAACTTAAGGCGACATTTATGAACGTTGGTGCTGACAGGCCAGTTGCAAATCGCTTTGAGGTAGTGTGGAATGCGGCCAGAATGTATGAAGCTGTTCTTCTGCAGGTCATACATACAGGACAGTGTAGAGCCAATACCACAAGTCTGGCTCAGGCACCACCTTTACCCTGGTCTGGCTGTTCTTCTGCAGGTCATACATACAGGACAGTGTAGAGTCAATACCACAAGTCTGGCTCAGGCACCACCTTTACCCTGGTCTGTTCATCTGCAGGTCATACATACAGGGCAGTGTAGAGCCAATACCACAAGTCTGGCTCAGGCACCACCTTTACCCTGGTCTGTTCTTCTGCAGATCATACATACAGGACAGTGTAGAGCCAATACCACAAGTCTGGCTCAGGCACCACCTTTACCCTGGTCTGGCTGTTCTTCTGCAGGTCATACATACAGGACAGTGTAGATTCAATACCACAGGTCTGGCTCAGGCACCACCTTTACCCTGGTCTGGCTGTCCTTCTGCAGGTCATACATACAGGACAGTGTAGAGTCAATACCACGAGTCTGGCTCAGGCACCACCTTTACCCTGGTCTGGTTGTTCTGCAGCTCATACATACAGGACAGTGTAGAGTCAATACCACGAGTCTGGCTCAGGCACCACCTTTACCCTGGTCTGTTCTTCTGCAGGTCATACATACAGGTGCAGTGTAGAGCCAATACCACAAGTCTGGCTCAGGCACTACCTTTACCCTGATCTGGCTGTTCTTCTGCAGGTCATACATACAGGACAGTGTAGAGTCAATACCACGAGTCTGGCTCAGGCACCACCTTTACCCTGGTCTGGTTGTTCTGCAGCTCATACATACAGGACAGTGTAGAGTCAATATCACGAGTCTGGCTCAGGCACCACCTTTACCCTGGTCTGGCTGTTCTTCTGCAGGTCACACATACAGGGCAGTGTAGAGCCAATACCACAAGTCTGACTCAGGCACCATCCTTACCCCTGGTCTGGCTGTTCTTCTGCAGGTCATACATACAGGGCAGTGTAGAACCAATACCACAAGTCTGGCTCAGGCACCACCTTTACCCTGGTCTGGCTGTTCTTCTGCAGGTCATACATACAGGGCAGTGTAGAACCAATACCACAAGTCTGGCTCAGACACCACCTGTACCCTGGTCTGTTCTTCTGCAGGTCATACATACAGGGCAGTGTAGAGCTAATACCACAAGTCTGGCTCAGGCACCACCTTTTGCCCTGGTCTGGCTGTTCTTCTGCAGGTCATACATACAGGACAGTGTAGAGCCAATACCACAAGTCTGGCTCAGGCACCACCTTTACCCTGGTCTGGCTGGTCTGCGCGTACAACATACAGGGCAGTGTAGAGCCAATACCACAAGTCTGGCTCAGGCACCACCTTTACCCTGGTCTGGGGGTTCTCCTGCAGGTCATACATACAGGGCAGTGTAGAGCCAATACCACAAGTCTGGCTCAGGCACCACCTTTACCCTGGTCTGGCTGTTCTTCTGCAGGTCATACATACAGGCAGTGTAGAGCCAATACCACAAGTCTGGCTCAGGCACCACCTTTACCCTGTTCTGGCTGTTCTTCTGAAGGTCATACATACAGGGCAGTGTACAGCCAATAACACAAGTCTCGCTCAGGCATCACCTTTACCCTGGTCTGGCTGTTCTTCTGCAGGTCATACAGGGCAGTGTAGAGCCAATACCACAAGTCTGGCTCAGGCACCACCTTTACCCTGGTCTGGTTGTTCTTCTGCAGGTCATACATACAGGGCAGTGTAGAGCCAATACCACAAGTCTGGCTCAGGCACCACCTTTACCCTCGTCTGGCTGTTCTTCTGCAGGTCATATATACAGGGCAGTGTAGAGCCAATACCACAAGTCTGGCTCAGGCACCACCTTTACCCTGGTAAGGCTGTTCTTCTGCAGGTCATACATATAGGGCAGTGTAGAGCCAATACCACAAGTCTGGCTCAGGCACCACCTTTACCCTGGTCTGTTCTTCTGCAGGTCATACATACAGGGCAGTGTAGAGCCAATACCACAAGTCTGGCTCAGGCACCACCTTTACCCTGGTCTGGCTGTTCTTCTGCAGGTCATACATACAGGACAGTGTAGAGCCAATACCACAAGTCTGGCTCAGGCACCACCTTTACCCTGGGATGGTTGTTCTTCTGTAGGGCATACATACAGGCGCAGTGTAGAGCCAATACCACAAGTCTGGCTCAGGCACCACCTTTACCCTGGTCTGGCTGTTCTTCTGCAGGTCATATATACAGGGCAGTGTAGAGCCAATACCACAAGTCTGGCTCAGGCACCACCTTTACCCTGGTCTGGCTGTTCTTCTGCAGGTCATACATAAAGGTGCAGTATAGAGCCAATACCATAAGTCTGGCTCAGGCATCACCTTTACCCTGGTTTGTTCTTCTGCAGGTCATACATACAGGTGCAGTGTAGAGCCAATACCACAAGTCTGGCTCAGGCACCACCTTTACCCTGGTCTGGGTGTTCTTCTGCAGGTCATACATAGAGGGCAGTGTAGAGCCAATACCACAAGTCTGGCTCAGGCACCACCTTTACCCTGTCTGGCTGTTCTTCTGCAGGTCTATTTTACAGGGCAGTGTTGTGTCAATACCTCAAGTCTGGCTCAGTCACCACCTTTACCCTGGTCTGGCTGTTTCTTCTGCAGGTCATACATATAGGCATGTAGAGCCAATACCACAAGTCTGCCTCATGCACCACCTTTACCCTGGTCTGTTCTTCTGCATGTCATACATACAGGTGCAGTGTAGAGCCAATACCACAAGTCTGGTTCAGGCATCACCTTTACCCTGGTCTGGCTGTTCTTCTGCAGGTCATACATACAGGGCAGTGTAGAGCCAATACCACAAGTCTGGTTCAGGCATCACCTTTACCCTGGTCTGGCTGTTCTAACTGTTCAGCGCCTAGATTTGGTGTCAAAGAATCATAAATGTGTCTACTTCGATGAATGTGGTGCATCGGCCCCAGAACGACCCAAATCTTTGGCACATTAAAAAGTGTTATGCAGGTGCTTATCGCGCCAAAGTTTGGAATGCGACTGTTCATACATCTATAGAACAGGTCTACTACAGCTTTTTGATGCCAGAAAACTGGCACAGTCCCATTCTTACTTGTCGCTCTTTTTCTCCATCGGCCGTATACTCCTGAATACCTGTTGGCAGTTATTTAGACATACAGCTGTGGAAAAAATTAATAAATTTTCAGTTTCTCCGATTTTTCTCTTCAATGGTATGTATTTTTGAGAAAAATGTACATTGTTATTTTATTATATAAACTACTGACAACATGTCTCCAAGATTCAAAGCAACAAATTTTCTATTTATTTGCAGTAAATGAGAAATCTTCAAAATAATTAAAAAGAAGCAGCAGCGCTGCCAGACCTCAAATAATGCAAGGAAAACAAGTTCATATTTCTTAAGAAACAATAAGACGAATGTTTTAAGTCAGGAAGAGTTTTCTTTTCCACTCCTTTGGCATGGTAAAAGTTATTTTTTCGTTCAAATTCCTTTTGGCCCAGTCCTAGCACTTGTTCTGCCATCCAGCTTGTCCTATTGCAAGAGGATTGTGAAGACCACAGCAGTGTTTTTGTACTTTCCTTCATGAAATAAGATTTGGTTCAGGTGATCACCTAATCAGAAGCACATTAAGTAGAATGAGGTGGACATTGGTTGGATTTCAACTGACACTGGAATGGAATGGCCGTCAGACATGTAGAGAGGCTGATTTTTAGAAAATTGTGCAGTGGTCTCTTATTTTTTTTCCAGAGCTGTATATGACTGGATCAGAGTTGGAATCTACCCTAAGATTAAACCAGAGTCAGACAGTTTGGGCCAGACTTTTCACATGGCGATCCTTTGCTGACCTTCTGACCTACTGTCTTCTGCTAACGATTTCTGAATCGTGGTAAATTACCAGTCTGGATCCATCTTGACCACATCTCTGGTACAACTTGCTACAGCAGGACTAACCTGGGAACTACCATCTATGTAGTCAACTAGCTGGCTGGGTGTGGGAAAAGGGGTAGCGGTAAGAAATAAGATCATAGCTTCGACTCTATACCTCAGGTTGGTCAGCATCAACTCAATATTTGTTGCTCTTTATTTGTGGTCAAGCTTCTTCCACCTACTTAGAAGTCTGACCTGGTGACACTTCTTTGCTGCCCTATCCTGAAAACTGACTTTCATCCATCTGGGGACCAGCACCTGCAGTTGCTCTTGGACATAAGCTTAATAGAAGGTGTTACATGCTCATACTGTGACCAACTAATACTTCGCCTATTGACCTGGTCTCTCACTTAGGTTTTTCGTCTGCTGCTGCCAACAGTGATGACTTAGGCATTAGATTTAGAAAGTCTCCATTGCTGAACAAAAAGCAGATTCAAACACGTTTAAAATTTGCTCAACAACATTTAGACAAACCTGTGAAAATACTGGGAGAATGTGGTCTGGTCAGATGAGACTCTTGAGATGCCAAAATACACTACATATCACTGCAAAAACACCAACAGTAAAGTTTGGAGGTGGGAACATCATGGAACATCATGGTGGGGCTGTTTTTCAGCATATGGCAAACTTCTTATAATTAAAGGAAAAATTAATGGACAAATGTACCGAGACATTCTGGCTAAAAAATCTGCTGCCATCTACCAGCATGATGAAGATGAAATGGGGGTGCACATTCCAGCAAAGACAATGATCCCAAACACACAGCCAAGGAACATCCTAATTATTTTCAGAGAAAGAAAATAAAGCTTATAGAGAGGCCCAGCCATATAGCCATAGTGACTGCTTTGGTGCCTAAAGGTTGGGGGGCCCCACTCAAGTACAAGAACATTGCTCCTTTTTGTAGAAAAAGTAGTTGATGGCTTTCTGCTATATAGCACTACTTTATGGGTTTCCTGATATATGGCGGTATTATTTATATCTTTAATTATTGATACTAATGTTGTCGTTTTAGTTTGTCATTAGGTGGTGGGGCCCCATCTTATTTTGCTATGGGGCCCTATGATTCCTAGTTAAGCCTCAGGGCTCAGCAAATCACCTGACCTAATTCCTATAGATATTCTATGTCAGGAACAAAACTGGAGCTTAAGTATTTGAAGAGCGTTTGTGTGGAAGTAGCTCAAAATAGTCATAAATGTTTAAACCTCTGGCAACAAGTGAGTACACCCCTAAGTAAAAACAGACAAATTGTGACCAATTTGCCATTTTTCCTCCAAGGTATTATGTGACTCATTAGTGTTACAAGTAGTGTTGAGCGATTTTTATCGACAAAGTTGAAATCGGCAAGGTTTTTATGGTGATCGAAATTTCCAGATCATGCGATAATTAAGGTTAAAATCTGTGCATCATCTATTAATATCGCGCCTTTTTCGGCGCTTCCTGTAATTTTGGCGGCCAGCAAATCAGATTACAGAATAGAGCAGGGTGAGATGTGTGTGCGATGTCATGACTGGGATGTGTATGGTTGCGATTGGCTGGAAAAATCACATGACCTCGTTTTACATAGAACAGCGTTTCCTGTTTCAGCCTCAGTGTCTCTCAGCGTCTCATAGGGATAGGACCTGCGTTCTGCCTGTGGCCAAACAGCTCAGCGAAATTAGTCTATTTCTGCACAGAGAAACCTCTACTATTAGCTGTGATCCTTCCAATTTAGTTATATTAGAGATTTGAAGATTTTATGTAGTTAGCTAGAGAATTTTAAAGCAGCATCTACCGCTGTAAATTCACGGCGGTGGGTGCGGGGGGGGAGGGGGCCCGCGGGCGAACACAGACAAGCTCTATCTATAAAGAACACTGGATAAAGTTCACCAAGACTTAGTGTAGACATTGTAGGGGAATATTTTATTATTAACAGTTGCTATTGAAATTTTTCGGGGATATGGGCAGCCTGAATTTATGGATAAACATCCCTTTTTAGTAACGTATCTCTTTGTTAGCTGCAAACTCCACTTTATTATCGTATACATTTTAGATAGGTGTTCAATTTTTCCCCCTTACACCGTGACTGTTGATATATCCCCCTTTCACTTTAAAATTTCAAACCCCAATTTGTAGTCAGCACAGGGTTTTTTTGTTGCCAAAAATACCCCTGTATTATCGAAAACTCACAGTTACGGTTTTTTTACTTTTGCCACCCCGCACTGTTTATTGACCAGATCTACGTAAAACTTAAAACAGCAATTCTATATTCACCCAGGGGAATTGAAAGGTGCAAAAAAAACCGTTTTATTTTTCAAAAAATAACATTTACGGTTTTTGACTTTTTGCGCACCCAGCACTGTCATTGACGCAGCATCTAGGTAAATCTTAAAACAGCAATTCAATTCACCACAGGTGAATTGAAAAATGCAAAAAAAACAGTTTATTATATCAAAACATAACAGTTTGGTTTTTTTGACTTTTTTCGCACTCACACTTCATTGACGCAGCACTACGAAATCTTAAAAAACAAATTTTTATTTACCCCCAAAGGTTTAAAATTTAAAGGTGCAAAAATACCCTTTATTATATCAAAACATAACAGTTATTTTTTTTTGACTTTTTGGCAACCCTAAGTGTTCATTGACGCAGCATCTACGTAAATCTTAAAAAAGCAATTCTATATTCCCACAGGTGAATTTAA
>JAODAL010050895.1:0-27062 GCA_025379985.1 Phyllomedusa bahiana | reverse complement strand
ACTAACAGTCTCGTGCAAACTGCAAATTAGTACGCTGAATGACCTCTTTAAGTGCCAAAGGTGTAGGTAATTTCCAGTTATGCGCGTTAGTAAGAAATGTAAAAAATCTGTCGGAAAGTCTCTGAGGGTAATGTCTAAGATAGCTAATTCAAGAGTTAATGCATGGAAGCAAAACCCCTAAAAAAAAAATTTTTCTACTCCCGACCAGAAGGTCCTAGTTGACGGACATTCCCACCACATATGTACTAGGGAGCCTACTGCCCCACAGTTTCTCCAACAAAATTTAGAAGAACTTGGGGACATATGTGCAAGTCTATTAGGGGTTAAGTACCACCTAAGATGTAACTTTCTGCAAAGCTCAGTATGGTTTGTACATCTAGAAAGGGTAAGTGGTGCTGCTGCCGCCTCAACCCATTTATCAACCGAAAAGGTTCTGTTTAGTTCCCTTTCCCATTTATGAGCATAATCAGGCTTACTATTAAGGTTTTCCTTAGTTAGCGTGGCATACGCTGATGAAATCCCCTTCTCATAACCCTTATTCTGAAATAAAAAATTATGATATGGGGGGAGTAACTGCGGACGGGGGCGCCACTTCCAGGACTGCAGTATGCTCCTGATTTGTAAGTAGCATAGGAATTGAGACTGAGGATACCAAACTCCAATCTAAGATCAGAAAATGACTTGAGAAATTCATCTTCATATAACTGCCCTATTGTATTGACCTCCCCAGTTTCTCCAACATGAAAGAGACAAATAATAATAGGGAAATACAACATATTAATAAAAACAGTGGCCCGGTTTAAAACCCAAACTTTTTGGTTTGGGAAACAATATATTTAGTCCAACCGGGCGCATGTTGAAAAGTTGGGAAGCCCCAATTTCGGATAGCTTTCCTATTTGGCTATACGAATTTGGGTCCTCAGTGTAAAAGGATTTCCGAAAATGCTTCTATAGTCCCCAATGTTACAGGGGGTTATTCCAAAGGAAAGAGAGGGTTCCAAAATTGAAGCTATGTTGTAGTAGGACAAGTTCGGAACAGAAAGGCCTCCCATTTTACTATTTCTATGCAAATATTGTTTTTTGAAACGTGGTTTCCTCGCACCCCAAATAAATCTCAAAAACTTAGGGCATGTTCACACGGCGTTTTTTTTGGGCAGGGTTTTTGGGGCGTTTCTCGCCCAAAAATTTGTCCAAAACCCCCATCAAAACCTCGCCTGAAACACGCTACTTCAGACGAGGGTTTTTGACGAGGCTTTGACAGGGTTTTGGGTGAGGTTTTCACCCATACAAATAATAGCCGGACAAAAAAAACCCGGCCAAAAAAACCGGCAAAAAAAACGCGCTCAAGAATTGACACGCCCTATTTTTCTTTGCTTCCAAAGGGCATGTTCACCGACGGATTTGGCCGCGGTTAGGGCCCGGGGGGGTTTCCACGCAGTTTCTGCAGCCAAAAAACCGCACCCAAATCGTCCCGAGTTTATTAACATGGTTTCCTATGGGAAAACCGGTTAATATTCACACCGCGGTTTGGCCGCGGTTGGGGGCCCGCGGCCAAACCCCACGCTTGTGGAGAATTCCCTGTCTTTTTTTGACGGGGAGTGCTCTCGCGGCGGCCACGGGTGCTGCCGGGGGTTTTTTCCGGGTGGCCGCGACGTGGTTTGCCCCCCTTTTAATTTGCATGGGGGCAAACCCTCGGCGCAAGCCCAGCCACGCCGGAGCCCACGCCCGCGCCCGCCCCGCAACCCACGTCGGGAGACGCGGTTTGTGGCGGGGTTCGATGAGGTTTTGGCCGCGGGAAAACCGCAGCGAGACCCGGCAAAACCCGCGGCCAAAACCGCTGTGTGAACACCCCAAAGAAGCGTTAAAAAAACCTTGTCATGTGTAAACTAAAAACGAGGTTTTACATGGAATAAATTAAATAACTGGGGGCGTTTTGGATGAGGTTTTTTGGGGGGGGAAACGCTCCGAAAACTCGTCCAAAAAACGTCGTGTGAGCATGCCCTTGACTGAAGTTCCTTAAAAGGGGCGAGTGGGGGCAAAAACGGGTTTTCAAAACCCGGGGGCCGGCCTTATAGGGTTTTGACAATCAGCTTCAGATTAAGAGGGGAATATACTTATCTCTTGGGGGGGAAAAGGATTTAACATCTTAGACTACTGCCCCCATATGAGTGTGTAACCAAATTTTCCCCCTCAAGTCGATATAAATGCATTATTGGTAAAATCTTTCTCATTTTATCCTATTGAGATTTCAAGTGAAAAAAGACTGTAGACTTTTGACCCCCTTTTTTAAACTGCTGTTATACACAGTTTATACATATAAGGGCTGTTCACCTGTGTTGTTTGAGAGTATTTTTCAGCATTTTGTAGGCCAAAAAACCAGATGGAGGCACACAGAGAAAAAAGTATAATGAAAGGTTTTCACCTCTTCTGGGGTTTTTGGGCCTATTTTTGTTTTTTGGGTCAAAAATACAGCTGAAAAAAATGCGTAAAATACTGCATTAACCCGCCCAAAAAAGTTAGAGGAGAGAAACTGGCTTGTGAATATGGGTTATATGTTAGAGGAGAGGAGCTGAGCTCTGTGATATATGGGTTTTTATGATAAGGGAAAAGGGGGAGTCTGTAATTATGGGTTATATGAAAGGAAGAAGGTTTTAGCTCTGGTTATAGGGTTTTATGATAGGGGAAAAAAGCTGAGCTCTGTATAATAGGGGTTTTATGATAGGGGAGAGGGCTGAGCTCTTTTGATATATAGGGTTTTATGAAAGAGGAGGGGAGTGAGCTCCTGTGATATATGGGGTTATATAATACAGGAGAAAAGCGGGAGCTCTGTAAATTAAATGGGGTTATATGAAAGAGGGAGAACTGAGCTCTGTGATATTTTGGGGTTTAAATATGATAGGAGGAGAGAACTGAGCTCTGTGTTTATATAGGTTTATTTTGAAAGGGGAGAGGAGCTAGCCCCTGTGAAAATAAAAGGGTTATTGTAGAGAAGAAAAGGCTGGCACTGTGTTTATATATGGGGTTTTATAATAAGGAGAGAAGCTGGCTCGTGATAAAATGGGGTTTAAAAGATAGAGGAGGGGAGGGGGTTTTCGGTTATATTTTGGGTTGTTGATGAGGAGGGGAGCTGAGCTCTGTGATTTTATGGGGTTTTATGATAAGGAGAGAAGCTAGCTTTGTGATATATGGGGTTAAAATGATAGGGGAGGGGAAACTTGCGGTCATATTTAACCCTATATATCATAGTGCCTGGTTCTTTTTCCCTTTATGCAGGGTGCTCTGAATAGAGCTTCAGATATTTGGGGGAAATTACTTTATTTTTCTAGCAGTCAAAAATATAAACCACATTTAAACCAACCTTATTTGTAGCTGCTCTGGACTGGAAAAAGCAAAGGGAATTTTTCTGGCTGTATATTTCCCCTGAAAATCAGTGTAGGTTCTCAAAAAAAAAAAAGGGGGGGATTAACTGTTTAGGGATGTGGGGGGGAGCTAGCAGATGTAAATTTCTTTTAAAAATTACTGTTTTTTCTCCTCTTGTTTAAAGAACAAATTTTAATTTAAAAACTCCCAGACTTAGTCATGATGAGGGACAAACTCCTGCAGAGGCCGCAAAAACCCCTAAAATATCAGTTTCTAAGGTAAACTAGTACATTTTTGGTTTCCCCATTTTTTTAAGGGTTTCCCGGAGTAACCACTTAAAACCGTAAAACAGAGGGTGTCTTAAATAAGGGGGCAGCTAACGCCCCCTATTGGAGGAAATTTTAAAATCCCAAAACTTTGCCCCTAATCTAAATTTGCACGGGTGCCCCCCGTGATTTGTTGTCTTTGGTGGCCGGTGCCCTTAGGTAAATTAAACTTCAGTGCCCATTTTTTAAGTTAATAAAGGGTGCTTTATTATTTTTTTTTGTGGGTGAACAATGCCTAGAAACCTGCAATGCTAGTATACTATAAACTTCTTTCAGAAAAAGGTGTTTTTCAACAGGGGTTTTTTGATGAAATCAAAGAAAAACCCAAAGGAAAACGGCTGAGGTGAAAATGACAGTGTAGTGAAAAACCCCCTTTTAAAAGCCCATTTTAAACCATTTTTGGGAAAAAATAATGTTTTTCTGTTACCTTCCCTTAATAAATTTTTTTAATGTGTAAATGCCCAAAACAAATTGTGATTTAAAAAGGGAAACTATGAATTTATGACAGGACTAAGGAGGTGAAATTTAAGGTTGGGTTAATCCCTTTTTTTTTCCTTGGAAAAACCTCAATTTAAATTTCTCGTTAACCCGCAAACCATGTTGAATTTTAGAACCAACTCCAAATTTTTTTTTTTGTTTTTTAAAGGGGAAAAATTGATAAAAACAGATAAAAGGGTATAAAAATCTTACAATTTATTTGACTGGTATGAAATAAAAAAAAATTGGGTTTTAAAACAGATACACATACTATAACAATATTCTTTTTTCAGTAGGGCAGAGGACAAACTACTTTTGGGGGCCAAGATATCCCGTGAAGCTGTTGCCTTTACAATTAACAAAAAAGGCCACAGGTGGGTTTTTAAAGTAAGGGTTTTTTATCATTTAGCAATTGGGTAAAAGCAATAATTTTAAAAGGGGTTAAAAAAAAAAATAAACTTACCTCACTGTACCCCATCCCCTGGGGCTTCCGGAAAGCTCCTTTCAAAACCAATGCTCTTGAATTGGTTTTTCATCCTGATGCACTGGGGGGGGCTCGCGCTCCCCTTTTGGGCAGGACCAAAAATTTCAGAAGTCGAGAGTAAACAAATTGCCCGGGTCCCAAAGGGACAGTAAAAATAAGGGTTTTTGGCCACAAGCCCAAAATTTTTTAATGGACAATCCCTTTGGGAAAGGCCCGAAAGACGCATGAACTTGGTCTTCTTGGTCTATCTTTTCTTAGATGGTGATTGGCATCGGAGGAGAGAATTGAATGGTTCCTGTTGGCATCACTGTTATTTTTCCTTGCAACAGTTTTTGCACATGAGGCCCAATAAGGGACACAATTGTAATGTTAAAAGGGTTGTCCACTTTTTTAAATTATTTTAGTGGGCTGGAGAGAGGCTGAAATAGAAAAAAACTAAAAGACCTTTCCAATCAGCTGTGTTACAGTGCTGAGCCCCCGTCCTGCTAGTCCTGGTCAATGACTTTACTTCCACTGTTCACGTGAGCCTAACGTTGGAAGAGACCAGGTTGGAAAAGTGAGGCTTTTATTTTTTTTTTGCTTTTTCACCCCCTCCCCGGCCCTCAATTTGTCTTTTCTGTTTATACAACTTTCGAACCACTTCAATTCTGTCTGGAAAAAAAAAACAGCATTGCTGCTGTATTTTAATTTAGCCTTAGGTTATGGATCCCATGTAACCAAAAAAATAATATTCCCTCTAAAATATAACTTTTAATTAATCCATATAAAAATTACTCAAATTACCATTTCATACACAACTAATACAGGTAGTCCCCGGGTTACAACTGGGACAGGGACTGTAGGTTTGTTCTTAAGTTGAATTTGTATGCAAGTCTGTATGTCTGAATTTGTTTGTAAGACTGAAACCTGGCTGACCCCCTCTGACACGGTCTCCCCTGCCGCACTCTCTTTTAGCGGCCTCCAACTTACCCACACTCCTCGCCCTGGTAACAAGCATGGAGGAGGTGTCGGCCTCCTCCTGTCCGACACCTGCTCCTTTGTCCCCGCTCCACCTCTGCCTTCCCTCACACTCTCCTCCTTGAGGTGCACTCTGTCCGCATCTACGCCCCCTCCGACCTCCAAGTGGCGGTTGTCTACCAACCGCCAGGCCCTGCCACTGCCTTTCTTGACCACTTTGCTTCCTGGCTTCTCCACTTTCTTTCCACCGACATCCCCACTATCATCATGGGAGACTTCAACATCCCAATCGACACCCCCCACTTGCTTCCAACAAACTCCTTTCACTCTGTTTCCCCCTTTGACCTCTCCCAGTGGACCTCGGGGAGCCACCCCGCAAAAAATGGACACACACTGGACCTCATCTTCACCCGCCTCAGCCCCCTATCTGACATCTCCAACTCTCCACACCCCATATCTGACCACAACCTGCTTACCTTCTCCACCATCTCCTCCCCACCTGCTCCTCCTGTCTCATATAGAGTACGACCCCGCAGGAACCTACAAAGCCTCAACCGTCTCACTCTCTCTGACTCTCTTGCACCTCTTTCTATTATCTCCTCATTTAATGACCCAGACGCTGCCACCACTTTCTACAACCATACAATTATCACCGCCCTTGACTCAGTCTCTCCTCTCACACACAACAGAACCCGCAAAGTCAACAGACAACCCTGGCACACAGACTCCACTAAACAACTGAGGCGAGCTTCCAGAGCTGCCGAACGCCGCTGGAAGAAAACTCACTCCACGGATGACTTTGCCTTATACAATCACTGCATACATTTAAATCTGCACTCACCACAGCCAAATAGGACTATGTCTCCACTCTCATATCCTCCCTGTCCCACAACCCCAGACAATTATTCAAAACCTTCAACTCTCTTCTCCGTCCACCCACACCTCCGCCCCCATCCCTCCGTTCAGCAGACAACTTTGCCACTCACTTCCTTCAGAAGATCAACCACATCAGAGAAAGCTTCAGCCCGCAGTCCCCACCACCCTCCTCTACCCTTGCAACCTGCTCTTCCCCCTTAACTCTTGCTTCCCCCCATGGTCACTCATGACAAGCTCTCCGCTTTACTGTCCAAATCTAACCTCACTACCTGTAGTCTTGACCCACTGCCATCACACCTCATCCCTGAACTCAGTGCTCCTATCATCCCAGCCCTCACCCATCTCTTCAACCTATCACTAACCTCTGGAAATCTTCCCTTCCGCCTTTAAACATGCTACTATCGCTCCAATCCTTAAAAAAAACAACCCTTGACCCCTCTTCTCTGTCCAACTATCGCCCCATCTCACTGCTCCCTTTTTGCTTCCAAAAACTCCTCGAGCAGCACGTCTATCTTCAGCTGTCCCCCACCTCTCCTCCAACTCTCTCCTTGACCCACTACAATCTGGTTTCCGACCCCACCACTCTACGAAACCTCCCTAACCCAAAGGGCACCAATGACCTAGTAAACTGCTAAAGCCTCACCCACTACTCTGTGCTCCTCCTCTTAGACCCCGTCCTCCGCCTTTGACACTGTCGATCATTCCCTCCCTGCTAAAAAATCCTCTCCTCCCTCGGCATCACGGACTTGGCTCTTTCCTGGATCTCCTCGTACCTCACTGATCGGACTTTCAGCGTCTCTCATTCTCTCTCCACCTCCTCTCCCCGGCCTCTCGCTGTTGGGGTCCCTCAGGGGTCAGTCCTGGGTCCACTACTCTTCTCTATTACAACCCCTTTGGGCCCCGGTCAGCTCATAGCCTCACACGCTTTCATTACCAAACCTGTATGCTGAGATACCAACTCTACATCTCCAGCCCCGATGTCACTTCTCTACTCTCCCGGATCCCTGACTGTCTGTCCTCCATTTCCTCCTTCTCAAACACGTCTCCTAAATGTGGAGAAAACAGAACTCATCATCTTCCCACCGTCCAACTCTACCCCTGCCCCTGATCTCTCTATCTCAGTCAACGGCTCTACACTCTCACCTGTTCTACAAGTCCGCTGCCTTGGGGTAATCCTGGATTCCGCTCTATCTTTCAAACCACACATCCAAACCCTCACCTCTGCCTGCCACCTCACCTGAAAAATATCTCCCGTATCCGCTCATTCCTCAACTATGACACTACAAAAATGCTGGTCCATGCCCTCGTCATTTCCCGTCTAGACTACTGCAACCTCCTTCTCTGTGGCCTCCCAGTTAGCACCCTCGCTCCCTTCCAATCCATCCTTAACTCTGCTGCCCCTCTTATCTACCACTCTCCTCGCTACTCCTCTGCCTCTCCCCTCTGCCAATCCCTTCACTGGCTTCCCCCTTGCCAGCGAATTCATTTCAAGCTACTAACCATGGGCCTACAAGGCTCTCCATGACCGCTCCCCTCCATACATCTCTGCCCTAATGTCCAAAGATCTCCCCCCACGCACTCTCCACTCCTCACAGGGCCTTCTCCTCTGCTCTCCCCTTATCAGCTCCTCACACAACCGTCTCCAAGACTTTTCCCGTGCTTCACCCACACTCTGGAACTCACTGCCCCAACACATCAGACTCTCCTCCACTTTCACCAGCTTCAAAACAACCTGAAAACCCATTTCTTCGGGCTTGCCTATAACCTACACTAAACTTGTTGTCATTTAAATTCCTCCTCAAACGTCTGCCCCCACCTCCTGTCTTTTTCCCCCCCCTCCTTGTAGATTGTAAGCCCTCGCGAGGGTCCTCTCTCCCTCTTGTGCCAATTTCTTTAAAAATTCACTTATCATTTTTCTTTTTGACTTATGTTATTTATGTAACCCCCTCGAATGTACAGCACCCTGGAATCAATGGCCTTTAAAATAAATAATAATAATAAGTCAGTAAAGGTATATTTATTAATGTAAATCCAGCACAAAAGGTTTTTTTTTTTTTCTTTTTTCTTTTGGATAGTGCAGGGAAGGGTTTTTACATTTGTTTTGCCGTCTGTGCCCTTGTTAAAGGGGTTTTGCCAGGATGTTGCCCTTACTGCTAAAAGCAAATGTAAAACCAAAAGCCACGCTGAGCTGAGAGAGAGAGACACAGCCAGAGCACAGAGCCATGCATAAGGGATCGTGTTGAAATGTTTCACTCAAATAATCAACTACAACTAGGGGTTTCTGTATACAAAAGCCCAACAGCTTTCTCCACAGCAGCTTGGGAAAGCTCCTTCAGCCTCTTGAAAAGGGTTTTTCATGTTCCCTGTCATCAGATAAAGCAAGGATCTACTCAGATATCACACTACAAATAGTGGATTCTGTATACAAAAGACAAACTATTTCTACCCAGTGCCTTGAAAGCTTCTTCGCTCCCTTTCATCAGATAAGAAGCTTTCTCCCGTGCCAAAACCCGGCCAGCAGCTCCCGTCCGGTTTCGTATCTAATAGAAGCTTTTAAGTAACTAAGGGCAGGTAAGCGCCTGTAGCTCTCTCAGACTAGCAATTTTTGTAATCACATGTATTTAGAAAAGTGATTAAATACCATTTTGGGGATCCCAAAGCCAACATTACATCGTGGCAAAACCCCTTTAAGAAGATTTTCACCTCATGTGCTGCTGTGGCATGGGTGGAATTGTCATTCCCGCTACAGACTGCTTGTGAAATAGGAACTACAAGTGCCAGCATGCCCCATAAGTCTCCATTTGTAACTAGGACACAGCTGTAAGTCAGAACGGTGCAAGTCGGGGACTGCCTGTACTGAATAGAGGGGAACTAGAGTCCAGTGTGTTTCACTTCCCATAAATGAAGTGCAGCGATCCAATAGAAAAGATTGTTCCAGAAAATATTTGTTGAGGTAATGAGGTCTAGTACTGGTGCCTAAACTCACCCTCCATCCTCACCCTAAACTTGCCCTTAGCAGGGCAATCACCTTCATGAGGATCACCCTGCACACTTCTTCTAATGTATCCTAAGAAAAATCCTATACAGGTACAGACAAAAATTTCCAAGAAGGAGCCTGGACACCTTTCGTCCATGGGTAAAAAGGACTCTTCAGAAGGTAACAGAAAAAAGGGGGAAAAAAAGGTCAATAACGAAAACAGCCAACTCTCCCCGTTTTTTGGCGGGGGGGGCCTGCAAAATTTGGGGTCCCCTCCCCGCCCCCCGGGGGATTTTGGCATTCCCCCCCGCCCCCAGCAGGCGGGGGCTCTTTGAATGGCCGGGGCGCCGGAGTAGCGTAGTGCGTATTTGGGGCCCGCCGGGGCTCCACAGGGGGTGAAGGGCCCGCGCCCCTTCCCCCCGCCCGGGGAGCTCGCTGTGCGGGGGGAGGCAGGGGGGATCCTCCCTCCTTCCTCCTCCCCCTGTATGTCCCGGGGCCGGTGTTGCGCCGCACATACAGGTCACGGCGGGGGAAGGACCCGGCTGAGGGGAGTGACCCGCGGCTGCTCTACTTCCCCCTGCGCCGCTAGGGGATCTCCGAGCGGCCGTGCTGCAGGGGCCTGGGATAAGTGGATTTTTTATTTTATTTTTATTAGCTATAGGGGGGGGGTCTGCCTGGCAACAATGGGGGCACTACCCCGGGAAAAGGGGGCATCTACCTGGGAACAGAGGGGCACTACCCGGCAAAGAGGGGAATCTACCTGGGAACAGAGGGGGGACTACCCGGGAAAATTAGGCACTACCTGGCAACAGAGGGGGCTCTACCTGGCAACAGAGGGGAATCTATTTGGGAACAGAGGGGGCACTACCTGGCAACAATGGGGGCACTCCCTCAACAATGGGGCACTCCCTGGCAACAAGGGGGCACTACCTGGCAACAGAGGGGGCACACCGGGCAACAGGGGGGGCATTACCGGCAAAGGGGGGCACTACCTGGAACAGGGGGGGCACTACCTGCAACAATGGGGCACTCCCGGCTAACAAAGGGGGCACCTACCTGGCTCAGGGGGGGCATCTTTTTGGCTACAAGGGGGCACTACCTGCCTGTAAGGGCACTCCCCCTGCTTAGGGGGGGTTACTTCCTTTTGGCAAAGGGCATCACCGGGGCTTTTTAAAAACCCTTATGCCTTAGGTGAGTGGGGGGGGGGTTTTTTTTGAAGGGGCGGCAACCAGAAAGAGGGGGGTTTCCATGAAAATTTTTTGGCCGCGGCAAATCTCCCTTTTTAAATTTCAAAAGTTGCCCCAACTATGTATAACGCTGAGCAAATATATGTGGGGTTTAAAAAGGGGGGCCAGGGGCCCCGGGAAAGGTTAAACGAAGTATGATGCTCCCATGAGGCAGATTTGTTGCAAAAATATCTACAACCGTGTGATTCATCTGAATGGGGTTTAAAAAAAAAAAAAATCACATCTGCAAAATAAACCCCCATTTAAAGGGGAAAAGAGTGGAAGGCCGAAGGGTTAAATTACCCATAATATGAAGTCTAATTTAGCTTCTAAAAATAGTCTATAACTTTTGTGGGTTTCATAAACCCCCTTTTTAATGCTTATAAATACCAAATTAACAGTGAACCATACTATCAGGTCAGCCTTCAGAAATTCATTGTAACACTTGGAAGGTGCATACTCCACTCGGCTTTTTTTTTCTGTTCTGAAAAACTGAGACACGACAGTTTCAAAATCACTTAGGCCACGTTCACACGGCTTATTTTTGTGCATAATTGGTCGCGTATTGCGCTTTATACGCAGCGAAATGCATGCCGCAATTATGGTAATCCATAGCTCTCATAGAGAACTATGGATTACGCGGTGTCCCCCCTCGCGTACAATACACACATTTACGCGCGGGGGGGAGAATTACTGCAAGTTTTTGGGATTTTCGCACCAAACAAAATTTCTGTCAATGGGGCCCGGGGGGCCTGCCCGCCCCCCTGTGCTTTGGGAATACCTCTGATCAGTGCGACTTTCCAAAACACACACGATTGCGGCGGGTTTTAAGCGCCGCAAAAAGCTGTGTAACATACCCAGGTGATTTCAAAGAGCATTTTTTGGTGCATTTTTGGCAGAAATGTACAGCATTATTGTGGGGCCCTTTTTGCCAAAAAAAAAATGCACCAAAAAATGCTCCGTGTAAAGCACCCTTTTTGGGGCCTAGTGCAGGGTTTGTTTGTTTTTTGAAGAAATGCATAGCCTTAATAAAAAAAACCTTTTGGTGAAAGCACTCTATTTTTAAAGACCTGCCCCAAATTTTTTAGCAGCTTAAAGGGCATGGATGACATTTTTTAAACATTTTTAGTGATTAAGACCAGACACTTATACACATTATTTTTCTCCTATTGGTTTTCTTTTATTTCTATTTTCTTTTGTGTGCTTAGACCTTTTACATTTATTTTATTCCCTCTGTATAGTTATGGGGGCAGCCATCTTGCCTAACCTGCTAAGCATTCTGAACCCCTTTACAGACCCCAGATGGAGATAATTTATGGGCATTAGGAGAGTATTGTGGGGATGCTTAACGGAGATCACGACTTTTTAAATATTTTATTATATTGACCGTACAATATGGAATAAATTAACAAAAGCGTAGATTCACAACGGTTATATAAAGGATGGTAAAGCTACTCGATGTCATCATAGGTAGAAATCAGAACACGTTCAGATGAGCATGAGAAGCCGTGAAACTGAAAACAACTAACCGGGGTTATATTAGGAGATCACTGACTTCTATGGGACAATCTTGTGGGCATGCTTTGTGACCTGTGAAATAGACTGGGAGAAGGGGAGCGGTAACCATCACCTATTGTGCATAGTTCGTCATTTTGTTATCTATACATTGCTGTTACCTTTATTGTAGGCCTGCCCGTAATAATAGTGAAATATCTGCCGAAAAGTGATCTTTATTATTCGCATTATTGGTCAGAGTGAAAACTGAAGAATCTCATGTTTATGTGGAAAAAAAATTCCTTCAAAATATTTTTTAGCATAAAAACATAGGGCGACATGTAGGAACGGGGCTGAGCCTGATATATGGCGTCTTTACAGCCCGATATCCAGCGCAGCCCGTTCATACATTTTCAAATCTCCCACACGGCACTCCCGGGCACATTACATCACTCCTGCGGCGCTTTGTAATGCACCTGATCTGGGGGAATTACAGGAGGCGTGGTGCAGTAAAACCGTAGCGAAGCCACATATTTATAGCTTCGCTACGGCATTTCTGGGCACATTACAGTCGGAACAGGTAGAGCACTTTCAAAGTGGTTTACCTGAGCCAGAACTGTCGCAGAAGCGCTGGAATGATCCGGATTTATGACCCGCTGGAGAGCAGGTTCATAAATCAGGTGCATTCTCAGCAATTAATATGCGCATCCCCACATCAAATTTCATGCATTTCGCCCATAATGCCTATTTTAACAATTGATCATGTTCTGATGACACATTCCCTTTAATAAGGACCAGTTCACTTTTTGTCCTTGAGACAAAAGGTTTGGATTTCCCCATTTCACAGCTATGTTCACACTTTGTTATTAAGGGTAACACGGCATGTTGGATCCATGTTGGGATATATTTTTAGATACGTGTTTGGATCCACATGTCGGACCCAAACACGTATCTAATAATGTGCAATGTGATTTACATTGCTTTTACTTTAGTGCTCGCCTATGTGTCTCAGTGCGTCTTTCGGATCCATTCCAAGAATTGTCATGTCAATTCTTGGTCTGAAAGACGCAGCAGGAGCCCTATAATAAACTATAGGGTGCGATCCTGCTGCAGCCAAAGCGCATCCAAACATGCACTTGCGTGTTAGATACGTGTTGGATCCGTTTAGGATGCGATCGCCGCTGCATTTTAGGATGCGATTTCCGGATCCAAAACAGAACAAAAATCGAATCCAAAAACGCGCCGTGTGAACAACCCCTTACTATATCAGAGGTACCCATCAGGATACTGTGAAAAAAAGGTAGCACAGTGGAGCTGCAGCCCATAGATATCAATAGAATACATCTATTTGTCAAAAGGACTAGCTTTCTGTGCGGGACACAAGTGTGGTCTTGTATACCGTCGGGAAGTAGACGTAGTCCAAATTGGTCTACATTTGTTTGGTTGGTGTCTATGGGCTGGAGCAGCGGTGTCGTGGTATCTTTTTTCACAGTATCCTGATGGATACCTCCGACATAATAAATAACTTAGTGTGACCCCACCCTAAGGGGCAAATACTATTATTCTTCAATAGCTCGTTTAGTTATTTTTTCTAGTTTCTGTTTGGAATCAAAGGTCCAGATTGTAAGCTTCACCGACAAATGGGCAAATGTACAAAAACCACTGAAGCATAATCAGGGGCATAGCTATAGGGGGTGCAGAGGTAGCAGTTGCTATGTGGCAGGAGGGCCCAAGGTAGCAGTCGCTACCGGGCCCTGCAGCTTGAGGGGGGCCCAAAAACCCTCCTGCCACATAAGAAAACACCAGTATTATAATTAGTACATAATAGTTGAGGGGGCCCGATTTACTTTTTTGCATTGGGGCCCAAGAGCTTCAAGTTACGCCTCTGAGCATAATATAGAGTAATATCATATACACAGCTATAAGAACACAGCAGCGTAATCAGTCGTAACAGGAAACAGGACTTTATCAGTTTTCCCTGTAGACTTGCGTGTAGTAGTAGGAACCTGGTTACTAAAGAGCAATGGAAAACTCTATCCGTAGGGAGCCAGAAACCACAATGCTTTTCTTCTCCGCTCTACCACTGTGATTCGGACTTACTGGAGCAAAGGTCTTGGTTGGGATGGGAACCAGGATCACACATGGTTCTGGAATTACTCTGTAAGATGCAAGAAGATAAAACCTGTCAATTCATGTCAAGCAATTTGCATAATTTCAGTACCATTCACATCAGCATGCGGTTTAATTGTTCTGATTTATTATTATGTATAACGTGAACCACCGAGGACAATTATGACTTCTCCCCAGAGATTTCTTATTGAGATCATTCAATCATCTTTGCAATATAAGGAATTAGACATTGGGTGACACTAAGGGAACAGCTACTTACCTTAAAGTGGTATTCCCGTCTCACGGATTAGCTTTAAACATGTAGGCAAAGGTAAATAAAGACTATTAGCAAATACATGCTTTTCTGAATTTGCTTCTCAGAGTTAGGAGCAGATTTTATCTCCTGCTTTTGTACACAATCTTTTCCCAGTTTTCCGGCCACCTTCCCGCCTTACAGGTGGGGGTAAAATGGCCCGGGTTTACCCCGGCTTTTCAAGCCGTAATTCGACGGACCCACCCGCATAGGCTTAAAAAGGGGCGGGTGGGGGGGCCCGGGGGCCCGCCGCCGGGACCATTGAATGCATTATTTACTCACTTTCTCCCCCCCGGCGGGTTTGCCGACGGGGGTGACGACGGAATCCAAGTTCCTTTTGAAACTGTGATTACTGTAGTTATGGGACAGATTGGAGCCGTACTGCAAACGCAAAATTTGGGCGCATCGGCTCCAATCCGTTTCAAAAACCGTGTGAACGAGGCCAACTCACTCCCTGTGGTTTTATTTCACATTTTTTACAGACATGCTTGAACCCCTTTGACAGGGTTCCCCCAAATCCCGTCCCCAAAAGGGCCCCGCAAAAGGGCATGTTTTTAGGACCTCCCCAGAATGCACTGAAAAAATTAAATCACCTGTGCAATGCTAAAGGGAAATCCATAAACACGACCTTTGGGGGGCCTTGAGGCTGGATTGGGGAACCCCGCTTTAGAGTGCTTTATCCTTTTGCACTACAGTTTACAAACCCCCCTGCCTTTTGGGACAACAGAATCATCTGGAATAGCAGAGCTGAAATGGCAAAAACTGCTTAGAACACCCACAGCCCCGACAAGGAAGTGAAGTTTGAAATGCCCCTAAAACAAAGCATGGGGAAAAACCCCTTAAAAATACCCTCCTAACACAGATCAAATTTTTAATCTTAAAGAGGGGTTGAACAACTTTAAAATTATTTTGACATAGTCAGGGACTGTAAGCCCCAGGCCCAAAAAAACCCGGATAAAAATCTCACTGGTGCAGTGATAGCAAGGGACATGGCTTAAGTTGAGAAGGGGGCTTAAGATGGAGGGGGGGGGGGGGTTGAGACTAAAAATACTGTGGGCCGTGGGGCCCTGGGTGCAGGGTAATGCTGGCAGCCCCCCAAAAAACAAAAAACAAACCAAAAAAAAACAAAAATTAACAGCACAAAAAGCTTAATGTGGGCAGCCGACGGGAAAACAAGGGTAGAATTTATTAGCAGTCCTAAAAAGGGAATAAAAAACAAAGATTATAACAATTAATTAAAACGGGGGGGTTGGGAAAAAACCCAACACAAAAGGGCCCAAACCCCCAGAAACTGAAACAAACCACATTGCTCCAATACACCAAGTTTTTTTTTTTTTTTTTTTTTTTTTTTTTAAAGCCCAGTTTTTCCCAACACACCCTAGATAGCACGCGGGGATTAAGTGCATTAAGAAACCCCCTATTGAACAATACCCATTCATTTGCAAATTAGATTCCTCAAGCAAGACAACGCGAATCCTCTTGGTTTTAACAATTATGCTGCTACAACCCGGTCTCAACTAATGACTAAATTTTTATTTTTAAACCGGAGTGCAGGACCCTGTGTTATATATACTGGTTTCCCTTTCTATATTCATTTTTATTTCATTATATTTTTCGGTTACCGTCTTTTGGTACATACCTCTTATCAAAAGGGTTGGTTGAAAAGGCCTGTTTTGTAAAGCAAATAATAGAGCTCGGCTTTCATTTCTTATAGCCTTGAAAAAATTAAAGCTGAGCTCTGGTCACTGTGTGCAACATAGACCATCATATTATTAGACAGTTTTGTTAAAAACCAGTATTTTCACCATTGACAAGTGTTAATGCATCTTAATAAAATACAATTTTACATAAATTTTGCTATCCTGTATTTTACTTTGTTGTAGGTTATGCTTTTGGTCTCCTTTACCTATTTTTTCATTTAATTGTAACAAATGATTTCCTATTTCGGGGCCCGCAAGTGCAGCCTAGTTGGGGGGAAACACATCTCCTCATGCATTTACATACTAATATCATAGGCGTGGGAGTTGTATTTTTTCCAACAGCTGGGGAGCCACATTTTGCAGACCTTGCCAGTTTTTGTTGCGCATAGTGCGTGGTTAGCACTCATGTCCAGTGTTGGACTGGGATGCCTGGAGCCCACTAGTTAAATTGAGTCTTGGGGCCCACCTTACATCTACTGTAAAGACTGAATAAATTATTTTGCCCTTTTTGTTTCTGCTCTTTGGGTTTTTCTCCCGAAAAGCAACCCCCCGGCTTAAATCCTCGGAGCCCAAAGGGGTTCCCCCCATTTCCCGGGGGGCCAGCGGACTTCTTTGCCTTTCAGTTCTGGAACCTTTTGTTAAACCCACTGTGTGATTTTATAACCTTCTGATCCTCGGGCATGTAGGGGAGAAGGACCCATTTTAGTTCTTTAAAGTGGGTGTCCATGTTGGTGGTGAAGGGGAAAGGATCCATCACCTAGGTTAATGCTGTGGAAAAGCGGTTCCCCGGGGTCGGCTTCCTTTGGTTCTGGGGTTTCCCGTCCCGACACACAAGAGGACCATTCCCCTCAGACCCTAGAGAACGTGCCTCTCCTGGGTGTTGGGGCAAGAACATAGGAGAGAAGAGACAATCCCAGGGAGCGGCAGTGGTGGGGGACTAGAAGTAACTTTTTTTTAATGTTTTCCCCCACCGTTGCCCCATTTCAAGGGGGTTTCCCCTCTCACAATTGGGGGCATATTGACAAACTTTCCCCCCAATTTGTGTCTATAACAAATATCATCCCCGCTCACTTCTTATTTTGTTCTGTGTAAAGGGAAACTTGGTTTGCTTTGCTGGGAACTCCCAGAAACGAATGGAGAGCTAGGCTCCATTCCAAAGTTAGGTAATGGTCCCAGTGGAGTCCCTATAACAAACACATTCCCTTGTCTTTTACCTTCATATGCACCTCTGGCCTGGGCTTATCACAAAAAACCGCACAGCCCCATTATTCAAACCCTTAAAAAAAGGGATGGGGATAAGTTTTGCACTTAAAACGGTTTTTTGCCACGATTATTCAACTTCCTGTATCCAGCTCGGTCTCAAAGGGGGCGTTTGTGAATTATTTGAATTGCATATCATGTGACCCAGCAGGATGACATCACCGGCATTTCCTCTCTGTTTTTAGAGAAAGGTCTGTTTATGTAAACATTGGAGTACGGGGATGAATGTTTTTGCCTCCAGGCACAAGGTCCTCGGTTTTAAACCACTGCAGGAACCAAAATGTGTTGTTTTTTTTTACCTCTATCAATGCACTCTTGATTGAGGTTTCTTTTTTTTTTATTTATTTCACTGTTTACTATTACTAAGGAGAAACAGCAGACGGGAGTAAGTGACAGCCCCGGGGGGTTGGGAACATCAGTACTGCCTGAGAGGAGAGGTGAGCTGAGCATGTGCGACCAGGGGTGAGGACGCTCAGCCCTGGTCGTACCCCCTGGAGATGACTGAAAAAAATGGATCACTAAAGAGCACTAAAACACAACGGGCAAATTTTTTTATAATACTGAATGGTGAAAAATGTTATTATTTATTGCAAGTTTCCCACGTCAATTTTACTTTGGGGCAAAACCCTTTTAACAGTATTTTAAATGTTTCTAAAAAATCTACTATAAATGTTTAAAAAGAAAAAAAAATTTAAAATATTTTGGTCATTGCTGAAAGTGTTTATATCTGAATGGCGTTTTTTGCACCTATCACACATTGATATAGAGCGGGTCAGAGAGGGAAGCATGAAGTGGGGCCAAGGTTTTCAGTAACTTTAATGCTCACTCCCCTTCCTGCTTTTTTTGCTGTATATAAACCCACGGCGTTTGATTTCTGTGTTTTAGACTGAAGGTGCAAGCTTAGTACCAAAACGGCGTATTGCTAATAAAGTGCGTCTTCACTGTACTCCTGGCTGTTTGCACCCATGCATAACCTACTGTTCTATGGGGAAGATTGCATGGGGGTGATGCAAGTCAATTGCCGACCTGCCAATGGGAGCAGCAGGCTCTGACCGATACATACTGCAGCACGTCTCTGAATGCACAGAGGGGGGAAGTGAGCGCTTTACTTAGGGAACTGCACAGAGCCCTGTTGGGTTTTTTTTTACAAAGGGGTTTCCATGTCCTTTTTTTTTTAGGGCCTTAGTGTTTGGTTTTTACCCCCAGAGCTTTGGTTTTTCCTGCTTTTGTATCCGTACCCATAGTGACAAACTATTCCTCTTAGCAGAGATGGTTCAGAGTAACTCATACATTACCTTGTCTCGGCTTCCTGTACCGTGAAGAGAAATATAGCAACAGGATTCTCCATTTGCTGTAGCAGCTATAAAATAGGCTGGGATTGGAAGGAGAAGCTTTTGGCGTTTACCAAGAACAAATGTAACATGGTTTGTTAGTGCAGTAAATCCATATTATACATTAAAAAAAGTATTGTAAAGAAAGGGAATAGGGGTAAACAAAAAGGGAACAGTAAAACCTTTAAAATGCCCCAATATACTGGTACCCACCACATTGCTTATGCTTTTTTAGAGATGTCTGCATTTCCTGACAAAATGGGCTTGTCTTGGAAAAAGGGATTGTGGTTTTTGAAACATTTTGGCACAGTTACGGGGCATAAAGTTAACTTGAAATCGGGTGCGGGTAGTCTAATTTAACCCCCTCAATATAGAAAAATGTGGTGCTTTTAAAAATGGAGTTCAAGGGGTTTTTGGGTACACTCAAATGGCACATTGCTACAGGAACCTGAGACCTCCATAATCTGCCTACTGTTAAAAGACCGGGGGCCATGCATCTAGCACATTTTACCAGATTTAATGCCGTGAAGGGACATGTCACTTCTTCAGGCATATCTGTGCACTGGGATATTTTTGGGTATCAAGCACTTAATGAGTGCTATGATTTTACGTTTTTAGCGGGATTTTTTGGGGGCACAACCTCCCCAAAGTAGGCCTCGCAAAACACACTGTTGACCGCCCCCAATCGATTGAAAAAATCTCCCCACTGTTCGCTAAAAGCTACTAAAAAAAACAAAACAAAAAAAAAAAAAAAAAAACCCAGACACTGGGGATTTATGTAGACTTTAAAACCAGTAGGGCAGATTTACTATGGAAATAGTGCCATACATGCTTTACTCAAAATACAATCACAAGGCATATTTTTCTTTCTCAAGGGCTGGACTAAAGAGAACCCCCCTTTTTGGCAACATCCCCTGTGCTACTTAAGATAAAACCTTGCAATAACCAATGAAAGAAGCTCACCCCTCCCCTTTCCCAGGGAAGTAACGAGAGATGAAAAACTCACATTAAAATACCGTTCACACCATATAATGCATGGGGGAAATGCACAAAAAACCCATAAGACAACCATCACCAAAACTTTTTTATACCCGGGGGGGGGTTTCATATATAAAAGCATTAAATATTTCAAAGGGGACCATTTTTACAGATAAGTGTGGTGCACCCTGCTGGCTTTTAGCCATGACGCCCCATTACCTTGAGGGCTACCCACACTTTAGGTGTCCAACACAAATACGACCCCCTGTTCCCATATTTTGGGCAAAAAACCAGGTGCAAATAACTAATGAGAGTAGCTCATTCCTCCATCCACTAGGGAAGCAATGAATGAAAAAAAACTGCAATTAACAAGTTATTACCCCAAATGAAAAAAAAGCAACTTTGTAAAATGTACTTAATGTTGTGTAAAATACTGTATTGGCCCTGTATCAAAAACCCTATTTTTTCCGTGTAATTCTTTTCCCCAAAATAGGGGGAGCAGGGGTTTAAATATTTTTGTTTGACCCCAAAAAAGTGCTGGACAGCCCCCCCTACAAATAGTAAGACTTCTAGGTTGTAAGCCAGCTGGTGCCCCCAACATCTGTATAAGAGGCATTTGACACTTTATTTATATGAAATTTAACTACTAGCAGCCACCCATAAAAAATTTTTGTGCGGGTCTTATTGTTTTTTTGCATTTGTGCAGTCTCCCTATGATTATGCTTGGTTTTTTTGCTATTAGGCAACTGATATTTCTTAATGTGCTTTTTTCATCACTCAGTTGCTCCCAGTGGGGGAGGTGCGAGATTCTGCTCTTAGTTATTTTCACTCGTTTCATCTTACAAGACACGGGGTTGTTGGCCTCCTGCGGGGTTCAGGCTAACCCCACCAGGGCTGCAAGTAGGTTTTGTGGTTGTGTTTTTTTGAAAAAACATTTTTTTACACACATAAGTTTTTTAAAACTTGTGCACCATTTTATATAAAGGGTGTAGACGGGGCACACTTCACACCAAAAAGTAGTTTTATTGAAATGCCAATCCCAAAGGGGGGGGGGGGGGGGGGGGGGGTGGTTCGGGATAAAAGTGCACCAAAATTTTGGCACAGTTTGTAAAAAAATAACCAAGTAATAGGGTAAAGTTACACTAGACGGTCAAAACATGCACCAAAAGGTTCAAACTATTATAAATTGGTGATGTTAGAATGCGAGCCTTGACAGTTTTGAAAATTCCCCACTGTTTTAATGTTTAATAAAGATCAAGCTTAGTCCCTGACAAGTGATCGCCGCGATCCGTGTAAAATCGTATCATTCCCCATTTCAGAGGGAGTCTTGTTAACTCATAGGTCACTTTTTCGTAATTTTTTTTTTTTTTTTATTAGGGGATCCTTATTTTATAGAAGAATTTTAAATTTTAATTTTACTTTTTTTTCAGATTGGTTTTTACACAAAGAGCGCAAAAATTGGGGGGGGGGGGAAGAGGGGGAGAATTTTGTTCATAAAATACACTTAAATGGTGGGACGCGCCCCCTGGCAAATTTCCCTTTTGACAGGAGGAACGAGTTTTAGGAAAGGCTAAATGTTCTTTTTGCATGAACCCCTTTTAAAAACTTGTGTATTAGGCTTAAACAAAACAGAAATACACGACCCCCGGTTCACTTCCTGAAAAAAAAAAAAATTTTCTATTTACTGCGGGTTAGCCCAACAAGAACAGGACCCTCCTAGTTGGAATAGGACCCCACAGTTTTTGGGAGCAGAAACAAAAACACATTTTTAAGAGGGTTGATTAAAATATTCTCTGCAATTTGGATCAAGCAAATAAGTTTGGGAGGATAAATTGCCCAGTTTTGTATTGGGGTAAAACAAAGGGTAAAAAAAAGGCCCCAAAAACTTAGAGTGGCTATGCGTTTTGAAAAATTTTGGAAAATTTTTTTTGCACCAAAATTCAACACCCAAAATTTTGGCACTATTGCCCCAATTTGGCCTGTTCACAAGATATTGTGGCACCACCCCCTTTTTAACTTGTGCAAATACGGTAATCCAAAGCTCTCAAACTATGGATCGCCTTTTCCCCCCCTGTAAAATACATCATACGTACAGAGGGGGATAATTCATTCAATTGCTCACGGGGATTACCGCCAGTCAAACCGAAAAGGGGGTGGTGGGCTCCGGCCCCCCCGTGTTTTAAGATGCGCTGACACGCGATCCCAAAACCCCGGTGACTGACGGGACCGCAATAACCCCGGAACATACCCTTAGGGAAAAATCCCTTTGGGCCAGCCATCCTCATTCATTGTTTTTTTAAAGGGCATTTAAACCTATCCTAATGGAGCCCAAAAATTTATGTACCAAAATGTGCCTGATTTTAGCCTCTAAAAAAACCTTTAAACCCCTATTACCCAAAAATTCTCAATTTTTGGGGAAATATGGCATCTCTTTTACACCACATTTAAATTTTTTGACAGTTTTCAAAACTTCCGTGACCTTACCGACAAAAAAATGAAAAAAGGCAGGCTTAGCTTTGAACAATTGCTAGACAAAGCAGCAAAATTTTGGGGAAATAAGCAACCAACTAAAAAACGGGGGTTAATTTAGATAGACAATCCCTAATCATGACCAGGGGGGGACTACAGGGGGGGCAGCGGTAGCGTCGCTACTGGCCCCCACCGAGGGGGCCCAAATCCCCCCCCACATAAGGAGATACCAGCATTTTAAATGGGGGATGGGAACTGGGGGGCCCCCATTTCATTTTCGCCCCAGGCCCAAGGCTTGAAATTACCCTCTGACATTTCTAGGGGTTTCATTTAACCTATGTTTTGACAATTCATAGTACTATTCTACATTGATATTTTTACATAAGAAATTTTAAAAGGAAAAAAAATAAAATTTTTTTTTCAGATCCTTTGTTTTTTTTACAAAGAATGAGTTGACTAGGATTTAGGGTTTTAAAAACTGTCCCCAAAATTTTGGGTTTAAAATGTACTACATCTTTTATGTAGATTTAAAGTTTTAAAACCCTAAATCCTATGTCACTCACTTCTTTGCTACAGAGAAACAAAGGATATTCTTTCTTCTGTGCCAAAAGTTTTGCAATAACCACAGGTATCCTTTTTAAAAAAAATCTTATACACCTTTAAAAATTTATTTTTGGGAAGCCATTAGATTTAGGGGTTTTAAAGGTGGGGTTTCCCCCCCAATAAAGTAACATAAAGGGGACAACCATTTTTCCCTTTGTGCCCATGGATTCTTCATTCTAGCAGTCTTTATAAACATGGTAAAAAGTTCTACAAAGTTTAGGAAAAAAAAAAATCAATCCTTTTTGGGCAAAAGTAAAACCCTTTTTCTGCCGTCTGATAAACCAAAAACGGAAAAGAAAACAAAATGAAGATCAAAGAGAAGCAAAACACATTTTTGGGAATTCTGCAAAAAAATTTATTTTTCTCATTTAGCAAACATGTGTCTTTGGGTACCTGGGGTTCTGTGGAAAGCAAACACGTTGCTCCCTCATTACGTTCACGGGTTGTTGGGCCCCTTGTTCCACTGTGTTCATAAGATTTGGCACCGAACACTACCCCTGACCCAATTAAATGTCAGCGACACATTTTTAGTATTAAATTAGTAACTCCTGTGAACCCCCCAATGACAGACAGTCCATTATCAATGCAAGGTTCTTTTCCAATCCGATTCAGGACAGATGGGCTTTTATCTCCTCAGGCGGGCTCAGCCCAAAAAGTTTGAAAGAAATAAGATAAAAAAAGTAAAAGCTTGTAAATAGGTCCACATTAAAATACAGAAAAAAAACCAGGCTTACAGGGGGCAGCCACCTTTGGGTCTCTGAAGCACTTTTTTTACAGACTAAAAGAGGTTTGTCCATTTTGTTTTCATTTACAAATGTAAAATAGAAACATACAATTGTCTAAAATGTGTTAAAAATTTGTTCCCAAAGCCTTTTTTACGGGGGATCTGTAGGTTGTATATATAATATATAAAGTGATAATATAATTTAATTATGAATAGTCCACATATTCCTGGTCTACAGATATGGCTCATATCAGTTAACTGTAGGGACTAAACAGTGTCAGCCATGTGACCACCCGGTGTTGTCAGAAGCAGGGTTATATAACATAGGAGGTAACCAATAGGAATAATATGGTTATTCCACCAACTTCTTTACTGTGTGGATTAACGTGTAATTTTTAAACATCCCCCCAAGATACAGCAAAGTTTAAAAAAAAAAAAAAAAAAAGTTCACACACACACCACACTAAACTTTTTGGGTGCCACTTTTTTGGAGCATCGTTAATTCCAGGGGGTTATACAAAAGTGCGGAGAAGACTCAGCCCAACGGGGCTTACAATCTACTGCCGATACATAGCTGGACAGTGTTCCCTTCTCATGCTTTAGGCCATGTTCTGTCCACTCCACACAGTTCATGCATACACTAGTAAGGGGCTGATTGGTTTCAAAAACGGGATGGGGCAAAATTTTTTGCTTAATTAGAAAACTATTCTCTCCTATTCTAGGCATAATGCCAAAGTGGACAAGTTGTCAGCCGTAGAATGGATATTGCAATTTCTAGTAAGTCGCACAACATGATTAGATTTTAATCCCCCCCCCTCAAAAAAACAAAAAAAACACGACAACCAATATGTTGGAAATAACTCAAACTGGCAAAAGAAATTCGTTTTCCCCAAAAAGTATTTTTGCCCCAATGGAGAAGAACCAACATATCAAAAACCCCAATAAAATTTAATTCCCCATTCCCCCTTTTTCCCTTCCATCGCACCTGGTAAAAATTTTCATCCCCAAAAATTTTTGGTACAAAGGGCAAGTGAATTGATCTTTCAAGGATGAATTCTTTGCAAGTCAAATTTCCCTTTGATGGAATTCACACATATGTCCCAAGCTGCAGAAACCGGGTATGGCCCTTCAACCAAAACGGGACACTGGTTTGTTGTAGAGCTCCAAGTTTTTTTTAACTCCATTCAAAAAGGATTTCTTTGCCCTACGTTTCTTTTTTAAAAAATGGACCCCCAAACACAATATTGGCGAAAACCCGGGACTAGCCAAAAAAAAGGGGCCCCACCCCCTCTGATGCTCCCCATTGCTCAACACTTCCCCAAGAAGTCGACACTGCAGATTGGGTGGTCCCTTTTGGTTTCAAAGCGGAATGAGGAAATCAAATGGTTGATTTTAAGAGGGAAACCCACCTTAAAGGGATAGGTTCCAAGGGGGGAATAAAGCCTTCCCAATGGAAAAAAACCCCCATATAATGGAAAAACTTCTAAAAAGCCCAGGCAAACATTGGGGGAAAGAAAACCAAAACATCAGCATGCTATTTATTAAGTTAGAAGAGCATCTTCCAAGCTTGGCATGGTACCTGCTTTTTCAGCTTTTATGAATTATGGGTGGGTTTGGGGGACAAGACATGAAGGTGGCTCGGGCTTTTTGCAGCATGGCAGGTTTTTTTATGCACATTTAATTTATTCTCAACAGTTACATTTCCAAATATTAAGATTTGGACTTGCGCTAAAATTTTGACCCGGTTTGGGTGGGGACAATGCCCCAAAAGGTTGGGAAAAGATGCTCTAAATAAACGCCATCGCTATTTGAACCCCCCTGGACTCCCTTTTATTCTGGCCAGCCAAGGGTTTTTACCATTATCCTTTTGTTCATCCAACCAAATCGATCATGGTTTTTAAAATATTCCAGGAGGGGGGCAGCAACATGCTTTTATTTTCCCGTGATTGCCTAACCTCACCAAGGTTTGCTTTACCCCCAAATTCATGGCATCTTGGAAAAAGGAGACAGTAAATGAAAACATGAAAGATCAAGGTTATATAAACGAAATAAAAAACCCAACCCCAAATTCTATATTTTGCAAAATAGGAAATAAGAAGTGATTAAAATTCTTACCCTTTAATTTTTCCCGCCCCCTTTTGATTGGTAGATTCCATTTATGAAGGGCGCCATCTGACCTGCACGCACATAAAGCCTTTGGAACTGGAACGAATCACAAAACGTGAAGTCCCTTGAAGCAAAAGAAATTTTTTTTAAAAAATTTACATTAAAAGATCAAAAAAATTTAGAGATCTCAAGGGAGTCCCTGACACTAAGGTCAATTTTTTTTTTTCCTGTCGTCCCCCCTGTCTTTCCCATTGAATAACGGGGTTTCAGGTTGTAAAAACAAAAGTAAATTTCCCGCCACTTATTTCCCGTGTTAGCTTGGTCAGATAGACCCGGATAAAACCCACCCCCTCGTGGGTACACGGGAAAAACAGAACTGGAAATAACCGTAAAACTGCCATGAAAAAATCCTTTAAAAATTTTAAAATTTTTATGGTAGCAATATTTGAAAAAGGTGAAAAACCCAGGAAAGTATCCAAGCCTACCCGCCGCGTACTACGTTAAAAAAGTAACTTCCGAAAAGCTCAGAGTTCCTTTATCTTGAGCCCTTTCCACAGCTCAAGCTCCCCCCATCGTTTGGGGAGGGTTGGTACAGTTCCTGGTATTTCACCAATTTTTTAAAATATTGCTACAATAAAATTTGAAATTTTTAAAGGATTTTTTGCATGGCGGATATTTTCCTTATTTCCTTCTTTTTTTCAGGGTTCAGAGTTGTGGTACATTGAAATTACTGTTGCCATAACTTCTGATAAGTGACAAAACTCCGGCGCAAAACAGAACTTTCAATTTTTGGATGGTAAAGGTCACAGATTAATAATTCCTGTTTATCAATAACCTTTATTGACAGGATTAGAAATTTGCATGTGCTGGTTTTGCCTTGTTGCCACAATTTTCAATTTTCACAAAACATTTTTTTGGGGTAAAAAAATTACCAAAAAAGAAGTGACTTTTTTTGCATAAAAAGACAATTAAAAAATTCAAAGCACCGAGTGTCTACGATGTCAATTTCACCCAATGAAAAGTTTAGGGACATTATAATCTAATTGCCCCAACATAAAAGGGGTTTTTGGGGGCATATGGAGGGGTGTCACACCCACTCGTAAATTTTTAAAACCTATACAATTGGGGCAGAAAACTACTCGCATTTCTGCCGACAGGCAGACCTATCTCAATTTTGGTCAAAGTGAAGTAAATTTCTTAAGGGACAAAAAAGTCCAATATCTCAAATTCCCGAGTAGAATAAAAAAAATAATTTGATAATTAAAAATGATAAAATTTTTTTTAAATTTAGT
>JAODAL010050894.1:0-27063 GCA_025379985.1 Phyllomedusa bahiana | reverse complement strand
AAACAGTAACACTCAGTACCCCAATTACAGTAACATATAAATTTCCCCAATAACAGTAACATCTACATTGACCACATTAAAACAGTAACAGCTACAGTACACCCATAACAGTAACAGCTACAGTACACCCATAACAGTAACATCAAAAGTACCCCCATAACAGTAACATCTACATTTACAACATTAAAACAGTAACAGCTACAGTACACCCATAACAGTAACATCAAAAGTACCCCCATAACAGTAACATCTACATTGACCACATTAAAACAGTAACAGCTACAGTACACCCATAACAGTAACAGCTACAGTACACCCATAACAGTAACAGCTACAGTACACCCATAACAGTAACAGCTACAGTACACCCAACAGTAACATCTACAGTGCCCACATTAAAACAGTAACAGCTACAGTACACCCATAACAGTAACATCTACAGTGCCCACATTAAAACAGTAACAGCTACAGTACACCCAACAGTAACAGCTACAATGCCCACATTAAAACAGTAACAGCTACAGTACACCCAACAGTAACATCTACAGTGCCCACATTAAAACAGTAACAGCTACAGTACACCCAGTAGAGCCATAACAGTAACATCCACATTGCCCACATTAAAACAGTAATCCACAGTGCAGCACAGTAACATCCACAGTAGTTACATCCACAGACCCCCATACCGGTAAAATCCACAGTAAAATAGTAACATCCACAGACACCTAACCATAACATCCACATACACCTAACCATAACATCCACAGTGCCCCAAATACACATTGCCCCAACACAAAAAAAAGCATAGTGCCAACATTACAAAATGTAAAGTACCCCTTGAGTAACAATTGACCTAACAGGGACATCCACAATGCACCCATTCACATGTAACAAACATACATACATAAAGACATACAGACATTACATACATATATGACATACATGACATCACTTTCACATCACATCACAAAGATAGGTTACTTACCCTCCTCTCCTGCCGACCCAGTTCGTTTGAACACAGTCGAATAAAAGCAGCCAGCTCCCCATTACTCATATGCAGTCTTCTTGCATTTGGACCCATATTAAAGAAATGCGACAATTTTTGCAGCCACAATAAAACCTAATCCAGTAATCCGATATACTCCAGAGCAAACTGGCACAGAAAGATTGCCATCTGTGTCTTTTATATCATACATGGGTGGAGACTATTTAATGCATTATCCAATTATTATCTTGTCATTTTTTTCTAGGGGGGGACAGGGTCCATATAGCTTTTTAATCGGCTGATTTGAAAATAAATTAATATCTTCAAAGAAAAATATGGGTGCTAATAGGCTACTTTAAAAAATTATAGTGTATTTAATGCCTGTCTATTATAAATCCGGCATGAAAATCCGTCTTGAAATCCGCCGCAAATACGCGTTCAATAAGCATCCAATAAGTGCACGTTCACGACGGATTTCCTGGCACAGCTCCTAGACGGATTTTAGCCGTAAAATACGTCGGCAAATCAGTTGCGAAATAAGCAGTGTGAACATGGCCTTTATACATTTGTATTCATTGTTCAGCCATTGAGCTGTATGTCGTTGGGTCTGTGTTTTTAAGTAATTAGTAAATCTGCCCCTTGTTTTTTGACACATATTAGATGCATGAAATGTACATTTTGGGCGACATGTATGAACGGGGCAGCCCCGTTCACTATATTTTTAAATAGGCGCACTCCAATATCAGGCACATCACAGAGCGCCCCCGGCACTTTGTAATGCGTCTGAGATTGGGGGGCGTGCTGGAGGTGTGTCACATTACAACCGTATGAAGCTACACATTTATAGCTTCAGTATGGCAAATCCTGGCACATTACTGCTGGAACAGGTAAACCACTTTAAAAGTGGTTTACCTGAGCCTGAACTGTTGTTTTTGTGCTAGAAGGCGACTGATTTATGACCCGCAGTAGACCTGGTTAATAAATTCTACACTGATATTGTATGCATTAAAATTGGTGTCTGGGCGCCAAAAATCATACATGTCATCTTTATGTGCACTTTACTCACCAGTATATGTGTTAAAAATACATCAGTAGTGCCCTATAGTCCTGTATGAGGACATGCAGCATTGGTGCACATGGTGCATTTTTTTGTCATTTAATGTATTATACAATTGAAATTTGAATATATTTATAGCATCATTTTATACCATGTGAAGTGCAAGCACTAGGGTGAAATACGGCGCAGTTGTGTTGGAGTAAAAAAATGCATGAAAAATGAGCCTGAAAAGAATGTGTGACTTTTACCAGGATTTGCCATGTTTTCGCAAAACATTAAGGGCCACATGAATGAAAACTGTATGGGGCCCTTTACCCGGCAGTGGACAAATACCGGCCGGTTTGCCGGTCGGTATTTGTCCGGTTTTGCGGCCATCCCCACGGCCGCGGGGGGGGGCGGCTTTTCTCCGCGATGAGCGGATAACAGCCCTCCCCCCTCCCATTGAGCTGCCCATGTTCCGTCCGGACACCGGACGGAAGATTGTGCATGTTCAATGTTTTGTCGTCGGTCCGCCGGCGACAAAACCGCCGGGCGGGGGGGGAAAACCCGTGCAGTGGGGACTGCTGCAACGGGTTTTCCATAGAGCACATATTGCTCATTTTCGCCGGTTTTTTCAGGCGGTCTGAAAAACCGCAAACCGGCTGAAAAACCGGCCGAAAACCCGTGCAATGGGGCCATGCCCTTAAGGTTTAAAACTCACTTTGTGGCCCATAGTAACCAATCGGAGCGCCCCTGTCGTTTCGTATAGTGCTCTGTAAAAATGAAAAGGTGCTCTGATTGGTTGCTATGGGCAACAAAGTGAGTTTTAGACCTTGAAATTTTTCATACATGTGCCCATAACTGTCTATACAAGTCAAACATATAAAAGAAATGTGGTTTACCTGTAAAAACTCCAAGGCCAATTATTACACTGCAAAACAATGGCAAACCATGCTAGAACAAATAAAGGTGTGATTTTTAAGGTGGCAAAAACCACAAAATGTGGAAACACCCAAAGCAGCAGTCGGATTTTGGATTTCCCAAAGGCCCAGTACCTGGGCTGCATGAGAATCCGACAGGTATCCAGTGGAAGATAAAACATGTTCTATCTTCCACCGGTCGGCCAGTGGCTTCAGTAGAAAACTCGCGATGTGTAGACTACAGCACAGATTTTCTATTTAAGTCTACCCAGCGATGGATACAGTCGGATTTTCGGTGGATTCAAAATACTGGATCCGTTGAAAATCTGATGAGAATCCAGTGCTGTGTAGATATAGCTTTAGCATGAAAGCCACAGAATTTTGATTCACTATCTGACCATCTAAACCAGAGCTCTGCAAACCAAAGGAGTCACAGATTATGGAGAAGCAGGTTAAAATTTTTAGTAGGTTTTCAAAAAACTATGAGTGACATGTATGTATGGGGCTTTACCAGTATTCTGGTGTAATTTTGCCCCAAAATCTGGCATAGCCCTGTTCTCTAGATGTAAGAGCAGGCGCACTCCAAAAGTAAGTGCATTTAACAGTGCCCATGGCACTTTGTAATGCACCCAAGATGTGGGGGTGTTCTGGAGGCGTATCACACCACAACTGTATGATTCTACACATTTATGACTGGAGGACGGCAAAACTAAGCACATTACTGCTGGAACCCTACCAATTTGAGAAGTCGTGGGACAGAGGTCCAGTCCTGGATATGATGGTCCATATAGAGACAGCAGGGTAGCAAGCCAAAGCTTATACTCTCTCTACACCCACCCTGCCTAGAAAAGTGGGGTAATCGCCCTGAAAAGGGGTGGCTCCACTATGAGGGTAATCCTGCAAACCCCTCACTCTAAAGTGCAGAAGGACCTCTAAGAAAAGAGTAATAAAGGAAGTCCCCTTCACAGAGAAGGTTCCTCAGGGGACTATTGGATGAACCAGAAATATTCAAGGATAGTGGTCTGATATATGGAATGGATATCTCCAGAAAAAAAACTATACTGATAAACACCACATCGTAGGTATACTATAGCACCTAACAGGTATCCTCTGGTAATGGGAGAACATTATCAGAGGATGCCTATTCCATCCGATAGTCCCCTGAGGAGCCTTCTCTGTGAAGGGGAAACGCATTGGGACTACCTTTTTTCCTCTTTTTTATGTAGAAATTACAGACATAGAGGTCCTTCTGCATTTTAGCGTGAGGGGTTTGTAGGATTATTTTTTAAAATAAGTTTCCCCACTTGGCATGACGGATGCCTGAGGTGTAGGAACATTATTCCTCCTTAAATAATCAAATACACCAAATGAAGACAAGGAACTACATGCTCACATACATGATACAAGCCACACCTCTTTTTACAGGCTCCTCCTACGGTGAATTAATCATGCTTGCCACTTAAATGTATTTACAAAAATCAAGATTTTTATGTCACAATATTCTTAGAGTCATAACTTAGGACAAAATGTATGTATTTTGTTACCCAGACAATTTTATTGTGCTCATTAGTTGCATAGAATGTGCCTGAATTTATGAATCTGTTCTACTGCAGGTCATAGATTTAGCACTTTCTAGTTCCACTACGACAACTCAGGCTCAGGAAAACTACTTTTAACTTGGTCTGCCTGTTCCAAAAGTAATGCGCCTAGTTTTGCCGTCCTACGGTCATAAATTTATAGAATCATACGGTTGTGGCGCGTCACGCCCACAGAACACCCTCACATCTTGGGTGCATTGCAAAGTGCCGCGAGCGCCATATAATGTGCCTAATTTTGGAGTGCACCTGTTCATACATCTAGAGAACAGTGTTGGGCAGCCCCATACATACAGTACATGTCCTCCCTAAGGATTGTCCCCACGGCACGGGTTTTCACCTGGTTTTACAGCCATTTTTCAGTTTTGAAAATCATCTGTAAACCGGGTGACAACTTTTAACATTGACCTTAATGGATAATCCGTGCAGCAGTCCCCACTGCACAAATTTTCTGCCAGACGGTTTCTTAGACCACCATAGAACATGTTCATTCTTCCACCTGGTTTTTGGGCAGAATATGAGCATGTCTATGCGAAGAGGGAGGGCGCAAACAGCGGAGAAAAGACGTCTCAATGCGGCCGTGTCCACGGCCGCAAAACAGAGCACATACCGGTCAGATATTCTGACCGGTATTTGCTTACTCCCGTGGGGACGGGCCCTTTAGTGTTCTGTCAGTGGATCAGTGTGAGGGCTTTATATCTGCAGGAGAACTTGTTCTTTTTTTGGTGCCATTATAGATTACAGAACCAAAAAATTCAATTCAGGCATGTTTTTTATTTACCGTATATACTCGAGTATAAGCCGAGTTTTTCAGCACAAAAAATGTGCTGAAAAATCCCTCCTCGGCTTATACTCGAGTCACTGTCGGCGCTCGGGCGCTGCGTTGGCCCGGGTGCCGGCAGGGACACTTCTGCTATATGCAACTCCTCAGAGAGCGCATATAGCGGAATCCTGAGTAAGCCGACAGTGTCCGGGCACTGCCGTGGCCCGTGCGCTGTCGGCGATCTCTTCACCTGTATGCGACTCCTCTGGGAGTGCATACAGGTGAAGAGATACCACTGCAGTGCAGAGAGTGAGCGCTCCCTGCTCTGCAGTGGACTCTGGACAGCCGCAAGCAGACTCGCAGTCGTCCGGAGTTTCCGGCACAGGCAGCGTGTGTCATCACGCTGCGTGCGCGGCCTGATGACATCACCCTGCCTGTGCCCCAAGACAGAGGAGAGCGCTCGGGAGCCGGACAGCGAGGGAGTGAGGTAAATATTTGTATTTGTTTTTTTTTTTTTAAAACCTGCCTATGGGGGACATATACCTGCCTATAACCTAACTATAAGGACATATACCTGCCTATACCCTACCTATGGGGGACATATACCTGCCAATAACCTACCTATAAGGACATATACCTGCCTATACCCTGCCTATAACCAACCTATAAGGACATATACCTGCCTATACCCTGCCTATAACCTACCTATAAGGACAACAACAATAACAAAAACGTAGAAAGATATAAGCTCACCGACCGAGTGCTTGTCCTAGCCCCATCTGTACCCTCCTATGTGTTTCTAATAAAAGTTGGCGTTATATTTCATCCATCGCTGTATCCATTGCTTTTACTTTGGAAGACTACCTATAAGGACATATACCTGCTTATACCCTGCCTATAACCTACCTATAAGGGCATATACCTGCCTATAAACTGCTATACCGGCCTATAACCTGCCTATGGGGGACATATACCTGCCTATAACCTACCTATAAGGACATATACCTGCCTATACCCTGCCTATAACCTACCTATAAGGACATATACCTGCCTATAACCTACCTATAAGGACATATACCTGCCTATACCCTACCTATAAGGACATATACCTGCCTATACCCTGCCTATAAGGACATATACCTGCCTATAACCTGCCTATAACCTGCCTAAGGACATATACCTGCCTATAACCTGCCTATACCCTACCTATAAGGACATATACCTGCCTATAGGGGACATATACCTGTCTATAACCTGCCTATAGGGGACATACACCTGCCTATAACCTGCCTGTGGAGGACATATACCTGCCTATAACCTGCCTATGGGGGACATATACCTGTCTTTAACCTGCCTATGGGGAAAATACACCTGCCTATAACCTGCCTATGGGGGACATATACCTGCCTATAACCTGTATATAGGGGACATATACCTGCCTATAACCTGCCTATGGAGGACATATGCCTGCCTATAACTGCCTATGGGGGACATATAACTACCTATAACTGCCCATGGGGGATATTAAACTACCTATACCTGCATATGGGGTACATTAAACTGCCTATACCTGCCTATGGGGGACATTAAACTGCCTACACCTGGCTATGTAATTTTATTAGTATCCATTTTTATTTTTTTTATTTATCAGGAGCCGACACATTTTCCACCCTAGGCTTATACTCGAGTCAATAAGTTTTCCCAGTTTTTTGTGGCAAAAGTAGGTGCCTCGGCTTATATTCGGGTCGGTTTATACTCTAGTATATATGGTATTTAAAAAATTTAAAACCACAGCACTCCCGGTTTCAGTTAAAATGTGAATGTAGTCTTTATTCCATCATATCCACAGAGGGCAATGTTTTAGCTCACACTCACAGCCTGAAAAGTGTGAGTATGTGAGCTGAAGCGCTGACCTCTGTTGGAATAAAGATTTTATTAACTTTTCACTGAAGCTTGGAATGCTGCAGTTTTCCAGTTTTTCTACTGGTTGTGAATCTGCAGACCTCAGTTCCTCGCTCTGCTGGCATCCACCTTTTTGAACTGTATTAAGGGTATGTTCCCACGACGTTTGGATCAGTTTTTGTATCTGTTTTTTACCAGAAGAGAAACTGCATCCAAAAAAACGTATCCAAAAACGCAGCTGCAGATGCTTCTTTGGATGCGTTTTGCATCCGCTTTGTGGATGCATTTTTTGGATCCGTTTTTAAATATATATACACAGTATACACTAGATAAAATGCAGGCAAAGAACTAGAGACTATTCACAAATGATACCATCCACAGAGGTTGTAGTTTGAAAAGGTAGAATCTTTAGACTAGGTTCACACGGCTTAAATGGCACCTAGCCGGCCCATAGACTTGCATTACCAGCGGCGTATACGCGCCGCTGGTAATTCACATGTCAATTATCTCCCCCCGCGGCGGATTCGCCGAGCAGGTAGAGGAGACGTAATCCATAGTTCTCTATGAGAACTGTGGATCACCGTAATGACTGGGACGTATTCCAGCCATAATTTGCGCACTCCGGCGCGTAATTACGCACTGAAATATGTCCAATTTTAAGCCGTGTGAACATAGCCTTAGTGTAATACACTAAGTCGGCCCCTAGAGGTCTCATGTGATCTAGAACACAGGTGTCAAACTGCGGCCCTCCAGCTGTTGGGAAACTACAACTCCCATCATGCCCACTGTTATAGATTATACAAAATGCATGATGGGAGTTGTAGTTTCCCAACAGCTAGAGGGCCGCAGTTTGACACCCCTGATCTAGAAGAACTGTTTGAACTTTAGTAATCTAATGACCTACATTTTGACTTAGATTGGAAAGTGTTAGTTAGTAGTGTAAGAGGAAGCCCAATAGGGGGAGCTAACAGCATTTTATATGTGTTTCAGAGGAAGCCCAATAGAGGGAGCTAACAGTATTTTACATGTGTTTAATCTTATAAATCACTTTTTGTATATATTGAATGATATAAAAGCAATGGTCGGCCAGGGCAGTTCGAGCAATGAGAGCAGAGAGTCTGTAATCTAGGAAAGCTTGTATAGACAAGCAGGACATAAGATCTGCTGCACTGAAACTAAGCAAAATCAGAACAGCAATGTATTTGGTAACATTCTTTACTTACATTTGTCTACATGTTTAAAGCTTATCAAAACAGTGGGAAAAAGCCTTTAGGGTGCGTTCCCACGGCAAGTGCCAAATACCGGTCAGTTATGCGACCGGTACTTGCACTGTTTTGCGGCCATCCCCACGGCCATGGGGGGGACAGCTTTACTCCACGATGAGCGGAGAAAAGCCCTCCGCCTTCACATTGAGATGCACATATTCCATCCGGAAACCAGACGGAAGATTGTGCTTGCTCAATGTATTGCGGCGGGACCGCGGGCGTCAAAACTGCCGGACGGAAAAGCTGTGCAGTGGGGACTGCTGCACAGGTTTTCCATAGAGCACCATTGTGCCCACTTTTGGACAGTTTTTCAGGCGGTCTGCAAAACCGCAAACCGCCTGAAAAACCGGTCGAAACCCCGTGCAGTGGGGACATGCCCTTAAAAAGAATATTAATATGCCAGTGTATGCATGGGGTTGTTGTAGAATAGCTGGACATCTACAAATTGCAGATCACTAGATAACAAAAGTAAAGACAATACGGAAACATTTTTCAAATACCATCAATTGCATTGTAATTCTGTTCATTCTTATGCATCTTCTCATTGGCTATTATTATCCTACAGTGTCAGTCTTTACTGCAGTTCTAGCATTATACTCATGAAAAACTAGGAGGATCAGAATAAACTTGCTTATAGATGCTTCCAAGATAGAAGGGAAAAAAACTGTGTTACAGAGGATATAATTGTTGGGACAGACACATGATTGTTGTCTGTAAGCAATGCTGCAATCTATGGAACCAGCTAGAACTGCTCTTAAAAGAAAATGTGCAGACGTCTTATGCTATTCTCAGACCTTCCCTTGAGTTTCTTTAGCTTCCATCAAAGATGTCCACAATTGCAGTACAGTAATATGGACTGAGATTGTTCTGGACAGGATTGTTAAGGGAGTTAAATAGGATTTGCTTCCTTGGAGACTCACGGTCTACCTTCAAGGATCAGTAATATGGATCTTTGATGCATTGGGTGATTTAGGCCACTCAGCGTAGCTCTGGTCCAAGTATCTGAATTGTGGCTGAAATAATTTTAACGGAATCCAAAAAGCTTTTTGTTGCAGATGTAGAAATTGCTCATTGGAATAATGCTGACAGCCTTGGCAGGACAAGACTCTAAGTCCCTGCTCCTCATGTGAAATGATACTGTGCAAGTCATTCACTATGTGTGCCAGTTAATAAAAGCCAGCTTGGACGCAAAGCGACGGGTATTTGGCCAAATATAGAACTGATTAAACAGAAATTTGGTTGATTTAAAAGAGCAAGGACTGCAGACAGGAAGGAAAATAGCAAAAATAACTACCACCCAGCTTTTCCATGTCATAGAATGATCCAAATATGCAACAGCATACCTCCCTCATCCCTATTACTCCATTACTAGCTTAAACCAATATGGCTGCCATTAAAGCTGCCACCCTGTTTTCCTCTACTACTGAATGACCTTTGCAATAGGAACTCCTCCACATTTCTGCTTTATTAGACAGATATGATTTCAGGACCCTAGAAAACCTGATTGCGAGACCCATTTATGAGCTATATTTTTATCAGTAGCATAGTTTCACTAAACAGGTCCCAACGATTAGGGAAAGACTCCAAATCATCCTGGGTCTAGCGCAGGGTTCTTCAACGTAGGCTTTCCAGCTAGCCCACTGATATAGATTATATAAATTCATGATGGGAGTTGTAGTTAACCAACAGCTGGAGAGACAACGTTGCAGACCCCTGATAGCTGGACAGTCCTGGTTTTCAGGGGCTGTCCAGCTTTCCAGGGTGATCTGCTGGAAATCCTGGGCACATACCCTCGATACCGCCGGTAAGCACTGCTTTCAAGTGTATATGTGTCTTTAGGATGAACAAGCAGTTAAAATGTCAGAGCATGGAGCCATGAGCCCCACCACTAACTCTTCTATGAGGTCCACGAGAGGTCGGAAGCTGCTGAGGAGCATCCCAAAGTCGGCAGCACTCAGCATGGGAACTTAGAGAAGTAAGTTTATTTTTCTTTATTTTAAATGTAAAGGGAGCACTATTAAGGAAGGAGGAGTCTGATTAATAGGAAGCCTTACAATTGGGGGGGGGGCCTTCCTATCTAATTGCAGAGCTACCCGCCTACCTGAAAGGGTGTTTACCTACCTAATGGGGCATCTGCCGACTTATCTGCCTTCCTAGATTAAGGGGATACCCATCTATTTTGGGGGTCTACCTACCTACCATGGCTGTTTTCTGGGGTGGGCAAGGCAGGCCAGTAATGCCAGACACATTAACATAGGGATGGAGCCATGGGGATTCCCCAGCCCCGCTCATTCCATGAAACACCCCTGTTACATAACAAGTTTTAAACCTGCAGTGTTGCTAAATAGACCTACAGGACATTTGAATTGTAACTGTGATGTCACCAAAGGTCCAAGAGTTCTCATAACACTACAAAAGAGGAGCAGGAAGAGAACAGACTTTACCAACATGGAGGAGCATAGAGTTCAGTGGGGGAATCCAGAGCAGCAGTCCCTATGTGACAGAGAAGGGGGTTACAGCACATGTCTATATGTGTCTGAGTAGGTGGCTACAGCAGCAGTCTAAATATGACAGATGGGGGCCAGAATAGAAGTCTATATGTGAAACAGTAGAGGGCTATAGCAGTGATCTGTATGTGACAGAAAAGGGGGTATAGCACTATTCTATGTGTGACAGACGAGTGGCTACAGCACCAGTCTACATGTGAGAGTGGAGAGTGCCATGAGAAGTGGTCTAAATAGGATATACACTGGGCACTATTTAAGCATTATTATTATCTGGTGAAGAAGTTGTGGCATTATCTGTTTGGCATTATATTTGAGGGCACTATCTGGCACTTTTATTTTGAGGCCAGTTTGTGTGGCGCTATTATTTTTTTCTGAAGTACAGCAGAAAACCTTTGCACTGCAGCCACCAAAGTGACAAAATGGCTCTGGTTGGGGATGGGGAATGTCGCAAGACCTGCATATCATCTTCAGTACTGATGAGTTCCCTGAAGTCTATATGCCCACTGTTTATAAGAATAGTGTGGCAGGTTGTGAGAATAGTGATTGTGCTTCCCTGTTGTCAAGCACAGAATAAATGAATGTGAGTGTACATATATCTATATACAGTATAAAAACACATAGCTCCCTCTCCCTGACCAGCAGAGCCTAATGATCACAAGTCAGATGTGAACATGGAATTTATTGTAGAATCTGTGTTAGATTCTGCTGTCAAATCCAATTGCAGCCTATGTCCTATTGATTTAAAGTAGAAATCCTCATTTCCCAATGAGGATTAGATCCATTGACATGGGGCTAATCTGCGTAAAGAACTGCAGTGAAATTCATACATAAAGGTTCAGATTGGAGATTCCAATTCCATGTTGGGTTTTTTGTGTTCCATATGAACGTACCATTAACCATCCATTGGAGGGATTTCTACCCTCTCTGAAAGCTATTTAGCCTAGAAACTACCTTGCTACCTACCTAATGGTGGGAAGGGCTACTTACTTATTTGCCTGTCTAATTCTTCATACTACCCTATAAATAATGGGGTTTACCTATGTACTATATGGGGGGTCTACTTCACAACTACATGGGAGCACAAACAAAACTACAGCTTGGAGCATAAAAAAGGAACAATAACTACAGCTGAGGGTACTTTCACTGTTTGGGATACTATTATTGTGTGGGGTATTAAAGGAGGACAATGGCAACTATTTTGGTTTTGACCCAGCTGTTTTGGGTACAGGTGACTAACAGCTGTACACCAGAGGACAACTGGAGACGTTATCAATGGCTTGAGAGAATCCACCCCTCAAAATTGGAGGGGTACTGCTAGAATGTTTGTAGACACTGGACTATATGCAATTTAATTAATTCTTGAAAACCCATCATATTTCATGCATAAATATTTGAAAAACAGTCGACACATCTTTACTTCTATCTTGTTATCAAAAAGGAACCCCGGACCTTAATTGATTTCAGTTGGCAACCACATAAGTCATGTTATGCATAAACATTTAAAAACCAGTCAGCACATTTTAACTTCTAGCTTGTAATCAAAGGTGGACCCTCCAATCTGAAACAGGGTCTCGTATGTACCACTAAGAAAAGTGAAGACCTTCCTCCATATCTTCATGATATACTGTGATTTGCAATGCATCTGCAGACAGCTGCACCCATCCTGCCCCCGCATCTTTATTTAAATTTCTCCTCTGATTAGAAGACATTTTATTGACAGACACTTCTCATTCCAATCTTCATCCTGTAATTTAATGAAAATTAATTTGCAATGTATTACGTTAATAATGTTATATCTGCTTGGGGTAACTGGTTAGATAGTACAAATATATTCAGAGACAAGCACAGAATTCTAATAAGTAAAGCCCAACCAAAATATTAGCAAACTATGATTATAAGTATCAGAGATAGAAGATAGATGGTTATGACAAAAAATATAAATGTATGTAGATGTATCAGATAGATTATATATATTAGATAGATCGACAGATAAACAGAATCACAGACAGACAGATAGATAGATAGATAGATAGATAGATAGATAGATAGATAGATAGATAGATAGATAGATAGATAGATACCAGCAAGCTTGTGGAACGACCAACACAGCAGGGTGGCTTTAAATTGAAATTACAGGTAATAACAGGAATGGAAAGGCACCCCCACTTAGTCCCTCACCATGTCACTTTCTAAAATAAACAACACTATAAACACAAGCAAGAAAGTAAAATTGGTGAAGAGAAACCCATAATCACAGGGTCAGGGACAGGTGTGCACTGCTTTTTGATCAAGGACAAGTGTACGCTGTTTCTATACAAAATACCAATATAACCTACAATACGCCATTTAGGACCAATAAGGTAGATCAAAAGGCCCCAACACAGATACGGTGGTAAGGTCACCAAACCCCATGATCGTGAAACAGCACAAATCCAACACAGAAGCAAAATAACCACTGACATTCAAGGACTCACAGGAGATGTCTTCTATGATGGGGGTTGTTCTCTTTTCTTTTATTTCACCATCCGGCCCAGACTCTGATGGGAGTTATTTTCTTCTTTTCTTCTCCATCCTTTAAAACCTATGAGTCTTCCAAGCTACAAATTGTCTTGCAGAATTTACTATACCAAAAAAATTCCCCCTTTCCATAGTGCCATATCTCCATAGTGCCCCAAATGATAGTAATGAGGTATATAGTCCCCAATATATAGTCCCCAGTTTAGTAGCGCCTCAGTGGGCATAGTGCCCCCCTCAGTAGATGCATAGTTATATTGGCTTCCTCAGTAGGTAGATGAGCATAAAGTTCCCCACAGTAGGTAGGGAGGTATATAGTCCCACATTAAGTAGCTATACAGACCTCCTTAGTAGGTAGGTAAGCATATAAAGCCCCCAATGTGTAGGTACATAGAGTCCCTCAATAGTTAGGTAGGCATATAGAGTTCCCCCAGTAGGAAGGTATATAAAATTCCCCCAGTAGGTAGGTATAAAGGCCCCCAATTAGTAAATAGGGTCCCCCCAGTACAATTGAAGGTAATAGTCCCAAATATAGGGAGGTGGACCCCCCCCTGGCCATTAATTTTTTTCTGACCTCCCCCTTCCTCTGGGAATAACCCGGGTCTGGGTAGTCACGGATCGCTTTTCCAAGATGTCCCATTTCGTCCCTCTGCCAGGTCTACCCTCTGCTACACGTTTGGCCAGCATATTTTTTCAGCATATTTTTTGGCTACATGGGCTGCCCCGCCATATAGTCCCTGACCGGGGGGTCCAATTTGTTTGTAGGTTCTGCTGCTCCCTCTGTAAGCAGCTACAAGTAAAATTAGATTTCTCCTCGGCCTATCACCCTCAGACCAACGGGCAGGTGGAGAGGGTTAACCAGATACTGGGCGCCTATCTGCAGTACTTTGTTTCTGCTCATCAGGACGACTGGGCCAATCTGTTACCTTGGGCAGTATTTTCTTATAATTCGTTAGACTCCGAGTCTGCCGGTGCCACCCCCTTTTTAATTGTCTACAGGCGACATCCACGCCCACCCCTCCCCCTCTCTGTGCCCTCTGAGGTCCCGGCTGTGGAAGATTTCGTCCAGAACTTAACTGCCATTTGGAACCAGACACGCCAATCTCTACTCCGGGCTTCCGCTCGTAACAAGATACAGGCTGACCGAAAGCGAAGACTTCCTCCCATCTTCTCTCCTGGTCACAAGGTGTGGTTGTCGGCGAAGTATATCCGCCTCAAGATCCCTGGCTATAAGCTTGGTCCCCGGTTCTTGGCACCGTTCGAGGTGCTAAAACGCCTAAACCCAGTGGCATACAAGCTCCGCCTTCTTCTCACTATGTGGGTCCCGAACTCCTTCCATGTCTCTCTTCTGAAGCCGGTCATCCTAAATCGTTTTTCTCTGAAAGTTGTTCCTCCCACTCCTGAGGCTGACGCCTCCAATGTCTTTGCGGTAAGGAAATTCTGGACATGAAGACGGTCAGAGGGAAACTTCTTTTCCTCATTGACTGGAAGGGGTTCGGGCCCGAAGAAAGGTCCTGGGAACCAGAAGACAATATCCTGGACCATAATGTTATCCTGAGATTCCTTCAGGCCAGAAAGAGGGAGGTGCCAAAGGGGAGGTACTATCACCCGCATGTCAGGTCGCGGGCGCGCTTGTTCCACAATCTGTCCCCCGGGCTACTTACCCGACCACGCTCCTGCTGCAGCCTCTGTCCCGCGGCGCGCGTGGCTCCGCTCCCTAGGGCGTGCATGCGCCGGCAGTGTTAAATTTATAGGGCCAGCGCAACGGTAATTGGCTATTGCCGGTCGCTGCCCCTATTTAAGCCTGCCTCTTCCTGTCACTGACCGTAAAGATCTTTAGTGCAATTGCCCTGATGAAAAGCATTCTGAAGTCTTGTTATTACCGTGTACCGTAAATTTGCCTCGTTCCGACCACGAATCTTGCACCTGTCCTAACGTTCTGCTTGCCTCGACCCGAACCTCTGCCCCTGTCTGACCTTACCGCCTGTCCGATTACATAGCCTTACAATTTGTACCACGCACACTTGCTGTCTGCAAGCACGTCAGGGGGTAGCGACCTGTAGACTCCGTCGGGATGAAAACGGGACCTACTTAGATTCCGGCCCCCTGTTGGCTTAACGCATCGCTGCCGTGGTCCAGAGGATCCACTACCGCTGCTCGTGACAATAACCTTGGGGATAGTATGTTGGGGTGTGTGTCTTTGTATCTGGCGCAGTCTGTACATTTCCTCAATTACTTTATCCTCGAAGCAGGCCACCTGATTTAAATGGAGCTGTGCCGGACATCCACATGTCAGGATAAATTACCTCCACAAAGCCATGGCAGCAGTCTCAGCTGTCTGGTATTGAGTAGGAACAGGTAATACTAGAGGTCCACTATCACAAGCACACACTTGTTGCCCCGGAAAGATGCAAGTAATCCATCATCAGAATCTGTAGTGAATAAGATGACTGGATATGTCCCACTGGAATCTTCTGGTTACTGGCTTGAGAAAAATTACTGTTTTGGCATTGAATTCTAATCCTTGCAGCAAATTTGGATGGTAATATTCTTGCTGTAACCAAGCAAACGTCTTAGATAGCCAAAAGTGCCCCTCCTTTTCATACACCCCCCACAAGACTCAAGGGCCTCCACTTCCTTAGAAGGGTCCACCACAACCACCTGCCATGTCGGGAAAGGATGGAGCATTCTTGATATCCCGGAATGTACTTCGTGTTAACCCAACCTGTGAGAACTAGGATCTGGGAAACCGTTTGCTGTCTCTCCCTCTAATTAGTAAAGTTGCCTTTACCCATGTTGTAGATCTCCCTATTTCTCTCTGAATGGCAGATGACCTGTCTGGCATAGAGTGTAAAATCTTGGTGTTCCTCCAACTCTTCATCACCAAGGCCGTGTGGAAAATTCACTGAATACCTGGAGAGGGCATCATAATTTTCATTATACTTTCTCTACATCTCTTCAATAACAAAATAGACTAGGCCCTCTTACTAACTTTTTATGCAGTGTCACCCTTGACTCCCATTAGGCATTCGTGTATTGTGACAGAGTCTTGTTATTCTGTTGGAGATGGGTGAAAAATTGTTGTCTTTCAATAAACTCACAATCTGATCAAAGTGCCCTCTCTGATGGGCTAGAATCAGCATAACTGTCTTTCTAGCTTTACCTTTAAGGAGACTCAGTACCAGCTCCTCTTTTAGATATGGTGCCATGTTACATAGGCAGGCCACAACCTTCAATCTTTCCTTCCAGTTTTTCAACAGCGGGTTACTTGCATCAAACTGGGGACAATGTTTTAGTAGATGTTGCGAATAGTGCCTTCATAGCCCTGCCTGTGTCTCGGCATCAGGAGCGAGTGCCGCCGCTGCCCGGGTGTCGGGCGACGGGCGCACTCGCTTTCCTTTGCGCCGATACTCACCCGGCCGCACTCCTGTCTGTCCGCATCCTCCTGCTGCCCGGCGCGCTGCCTCTATATTACCTGGGCACTTCCACCCACTCCCCACCGGATCTTTAATGCCTGTTGCCTACTGAGAAAGCGTTATTCTAGTCTTGTCTATATTCCGTGTACCGAACCTTCTCGCCTACCTCCTACGACCACGAACCTTTGCCACCTGTCCTGACCTTATCGCCTGTCCCCGACTATGAGCCTGCCTTATGATTTTGTACCTCGGCTGCCACCGCAAACAAGTCACATCAGGGGTAGCGACCTGGTAGACTCCCGCCGCATTAAGTCCATCCCGCTTTGCGGCGGGCTCTGGTGAAAACCGGGACCTACTTAGACTCCGCTCCCTGGCGTGGCTTACACCACCGCTTGCTGCGGTCCAGTGGATCCACTACCACGTCCGTGACAGTAGGGCACCCACTAGAAAGGAAGTTGATGTCTTTATTCCACTGGTGCTCTCTTTTTGGCTCGCCAATATGGTCTGAATCCTGCCATCTACGACATGTTTAATTCTGCTGAGCTTGTGGAACAACCAACGCAACTAGGGTGACTTTAAAAAGGGTTCCCTGGGATTCCTGGAAAACATCCTTTATATCTTTCTTGTCTTAGACACATTCTGTGGGATAGAAATCATCTCCCTGTGTCCTTTGAACTCCATGTTCACAAAGCACAAGGAATCTCCAGTGTTCCGCACTAGAGGGGAAACCAAAACATATGCCCGTCTTCTTTTACTGATAAAGGATCTATCCACTCTCACTACTACTTCCTTCTCTCACTTAACTCTCTCTGAAGAAACTACTCCCCCGCAGTAGTCTTTTCCCTTTTCCTTCTCCTTTCCCCAATGTTCTGGTGATGTCTACAGGTAAAATGGTGAATTGTTGGCCCTAGCCCTACCATTAGATATTTAATTAGACAAATTTGCACATGACATAAATGGATAGATAGATATGGCACAGACTTACAGGTATTACACACATAGATAGACCCTCATAGATAGCTAAAAAAAACTTTGCCACTGACAGATATATAGATAGATAACCAAATAAATCCACCAGGAGAGCAGCTGTAAGGGACTGTCAGGGACGCACATGGAGACACGGACGGAGTGAGGCTCTGACGCTGGTCCCAACCTCTGTCCCTGCCTTTTGGGGTACCCTACTCCTTAATAGGTCGGATCCAACCAGAAGACTGAGATATACTCTGAGCCAAGTGAGACACCAGACATAGACGAACGAACACAGAACAAACAGGCGAGGTCAGGCAGGCAGAGTCAGCAATGAATGGGCAGCGCAATACAGAAGCGAGAGACAAGAGAGTAACCAGAGTCCAAACAAGGGTCAAAGAACACAGAAAAATACAAATATGAAAAACAGGCGAACTGTAGGCAGAGGAAACCGTATAGCAGGCAAGGAAGACAGGAAGCTGAGACCTTAAATAGGGAACAGGGAAAGGTAGAACAGAGGTAATAGGAGAATGGAAATGTCAATCAACAAAGGAACAGGTTAACCCAAATAGTGCTGGAAGATTCCTGGCCACGGGCGTTGGCCAGGAATCAATTAAGTATCCAGAGCTAGCAGACAGAGTTCACACTGGAAAACCTTATGTCAAAAACCATGGGTTATCGTTGCGACGGCCATGGCCGGCGAGCAGAGCACAAAGCTGGGGGTCTGTTGGGCATGATCATGACAGCAGCACAACTAGGTTTATTGTAAGGGCAAAAGTACAAAAAGGAAGTGGGTGCCAGCAGATTCAGCACCTGGTTATAGGGCTGAAACAAACCAGAGAAACATATCCAATGACCCCAGTACTCATTGAAATCTATATCTCTAGACAGATAGATTTGACTTAACAAGGCACAGAAAAATAGATACAGTAGATAGATAGAATTTATAAAAGCACCGACCTCCCAAGGCACAAAATACTATAGACTATATATTAGTCTTTAGTATCTCTGCATGTGTGAAGCAGGAAATGATGGGTATATATTATAATTTGTTAATAAATAAAATCAGATATTATTGCAATGCTAATGATTACATTTCTTTCTCCATAAAAAGACACATACCAGATGAAAAGTCAACTTCAGCTGCGGGAATACATTTCATGCCTCCTATCATCATCAGGTCTATTAATATTGGTGTCCGGAGTGGAGCAGACACTATCAGCCTTACAATAAATACATGTCTCACCCTTCAATTCATAGAATTGTTACCGACTTATTTATAATCCATCGCCGTCTAGAACTACATTAAGTAAGTGCAGAAAGCCTAAATTACCATTCAAAGGCCATGAATATTTATTAACAGCACAACATAAATTCTCATTTATCAAACATCTTTCTGTGATAGTACAAAAAAAAGCATTGAAGGATATTGAGGGTGCAAATTAACTCCAAGACTCATATTTACAGTCTGCCCTGATACAAGTCTGAAATGAACAATTTGCTTCCTGGAGGCCAGCTATCAGCAAGGTATATCTACCTGTCAGAGAATCAAGCATCAGTGAAATCAAATTCTAAGTTTTAGTTCACTCCAATCTGCTAAAAGGAATAACTTGTCATCTCCTTAACAGTGTGCAGCAGAAGAAACCTGTTGACCAAAGGTGCACTTCTGCTGTCATATTTTGCATTCAAAGCAGAGTCGGCAACCAGCGATCGGCAAAACTAGGCAGATGCCAGGGCCAACTGCACTCCAGGGGGCCAATGCTGCCCCCTTTTACTTAGTTGTTGTTACTTGTTAGTACAGCTAAATCTCCACAAGTGCTGGCAGCTGCACACACTAAGTGGTGTGGGAACATGATTCTTATTTAACCCCTGAAGCCGAACGCCCGAAAAGTAGTTAATGACCAGAACATTTTTTTAGATTTTGCCTCCTTGCGTTTCAACAGTTGTAACTTTTTTATTTTTCAATGACGCAGTTGTATGAGGCCTCTTTTTATTCGAGACAAGTTGTACTTTATGGGGGAATAGTTTAAGTTTACTTATAAATAATTGCAGTATTTTTTTTTTACACCATTCACATTTCACACTTAATAACTTGTTAGATTAATTCTACAGGTTATTACGGTCGTGTGGATACCAAATATGTGTAGGTTTTTTCATGCGTGTAATTTATGCACAATTATTTTTATTAAATATTTATTTTTATTTTTTTCTTTATTTTTTACACTTTTTTTACACTTTTTATGGGTTTTTTTTTACTTTTTTTCTTTAATCCCATGAAGGGACAACTGTTTAACATTTAAAAAAAAATTTTTTAACACTTAGTAATGTATTAGCATATTCATATATGCTAATACATTCTAATCTGTGTCAGTCTGACACAGGCAGTGATTAGGACAGCACACAGTGTATCCTAGTCACTGGCTTAGTACACAGACAGCTCCCCGGGCTCTGTTGGGTCACCGGGAGTTCCGATCACACGACAGAGCAGGGAAACCCTTTGATTGCGCTGCGGTAACGCACCGCCATAATCAAAGGGTTGAAGCACCGGGGTGCGGAGGTTTCCTCCGCTACCCGGTGCTCGCAGGAGATGCCCAGGGATCAGGGCTGTGTAGTTCAGCCCCGATCCCAGCACAATTGCGGCGCCGGGCACCGCAAACCCCGATGTCTGCAGCGACGTCTAAAGTCGGCGGACGGTCGTTAAGGGGTTAAGGTTCTTCTAACGCATTTGTCAGGAAAAACCCCCAGTGTATATGTTTAAAGGCTGCCTCAAATGGACATCTGTGGGAAGTTAAAATGGTGTGGGCGTGGTCTCACCTCTGGGACCTACACCTACCTTGAGAAAGTGCCTCGGAAACGCTCCGTGCAGCTGTACTCGGAACTCTTATTGAGATGAATCTAGAGCGCTGTGCAAGTGTAGCCTCCTTTCTGTTCTACATGAAGACTTTTGGGGGGCTGGGGTTAAGATAGATGTAGACTGGAGAGAAAACAGAGATGGTGCACCTAAAAATGTTTAAGTGCATTTAAAACTGTGCCATATAAAAGGTTGGTAAGTAAAATGAGAATGCTTGACTGGGGGAAAATGTTTGCAAGTGGGTAAGTAACTGGCTCAGTGATAGAAAACAAAGAGTGGTGACAGTTTTGGGCACCAGTAGACAAGAAAGACATTGTAAAGCTTGAATAGGTTCAAAGACAGACAAGGAAGGTAATAAAAGAACTGTGTGTACTACAATGCCTAGAAAAAAAATTTCATCTAAAATGAGGACAATTGACTTCTACCTCATGGGTTTTTTTTTGCCTTCCTCTGGATCAACACTATAGCACAATAGGCTGAACTGGATGGATGTCTGACTTTTTCGGCTTTGCAAACTCTGCAATTCTGTAACCCTTGTAACAGCAAAGATTGAGCCATTGGACAAAACAAAGTGGATTAAAGAGGGCCCACTATACTCTGTTGTCCAAGAGCCCATAGCCTTAAGCCTATAGCACGTCCTGGTTGACAAGACTCTTGATCTTTTCTGGCAAATGGAAGTGAAATTTATTTTACTATGTGATCTTAACATATACAGATCTGGAAAAAAAAATAAGAGACCACTGCAAAATTTTCAGTTTCTCTGATTTTTCTCTTCAATGGTAGGTATTTTTGAGAAAAATGTGCATTGTTATTTTATCATATAAACTACTGACAACATGTCTCCAGCTTGTCCTATTGCAAGAGGATTGTGAAGACCACAGCAGGGTTTTTTTTTTACTTTTCTTCCAAAATAAGTTTTGGTTCAGGTGATCACCTAATCAGAAACACTTTTAGAGAATGAGGTGGATTTTTGGTTAAATCAACGACTGGAATGGAAGGGCTTCGACATGTAGAGATGCTGATTTTTACAAAACTGTGCAGTGGTCTCTTATTTTTTTCCAGAGCTGTAGATGTGTGTATACCTATATTATGGTTCTAAATGTGGCTCATTCTCCAAAAAGTACAAGTCAAATACTTTCTGGACAGTTTTTCTGCTTTCCCTTCACTTCAAAAGGGCATGTCTGGATTTTCAAAGCCTTTTAGGTTATTCTGAGGTAACAGAGGAGATATTCCATTCAGAACCCTCATCTATTAGCTTCACAGAGTAACTCTATGAATTGCACAAACAGTTATGTGTAGCATTTCATATCTCCTGTGGCGGTACTGTAACTAAATTTGTATTTTTTCATAAAATTGCGGGAGCCCCCAGCAAGGGGAAACCCCCGAAAATTGGCTTTATGTCAGGGTAGTATTCTATCAAAGAATATTTCCCAAGTAGACCACTCAATTTGGTCAGGTAAGGGTAGTAATCCAAATGAACCCCCAATGTATCAAATGTTTAGTGTAAATGCTACACTCACCAGAGTCAGGTTGTGAATCCTCTGCGTCAGTCTCGAGTTTTGGCGTAGAACCAAGCTGAGGAGTCAAGTGTTCACTTTTTATTCCTCTATACAAGTATATAAAATACCCCCTTCGATTGTTATTTGCAAAATTAGGAAAGAAGAGAGGATACAAGCACTCGGAGAAGCATATCAGACAGACACAAGGAATGTAGAAAACAATAGGAGGGGCGTCAGCATGGGTGTCCTTTATTTACAATCCATAATACGCAGCATAACAGCAACGTTTCGACTCACATCCTGAGTCTTCATCAAGCTAACTTAGTATTGGTATTGTCTTTAATGTTCAATGTGTATGTGGTTAGGAAGATAAAGAGTGGTTCTCCTATAAAGCGGCAAGACAGCAAATTCCAGATATGTTTGACGAAGGTGGTGGACCCTGAAACCTGGCAGATTCACAAAAGGGGGCCCAAAATATAAGGGTGACTCCCTTTCCCCATGATTGTTGGATGGCTGATTGGTATTGCAAAAAGTCGATATATGATATGGCCATAAGACTATACTATAAGTCAATAAGAGACTATTCACGGCTACTATATTTTAATGAAAAAGTTTATTTTTAATTATAAAATGTTTTTGAAATTTGGTCTAAGTGAGACTTTTTCACTACTATTACACAGCTGATTGAAATTAACCTATTGAAGTGGTTGGGATCCCTTCACAGCTGCTGTTGCCCTTTTCTATCTTTAACCCGTAGAGGGTAAATTTTAAAAAAGGGAAAAAAAAAGACAAAGGGAATTAAAGGGGCCCGTAAGATGAGAGGGGAGTTTGGGCCCAAAAACTAGGGAAACTTGTGTGTAAAAGTAGGAGATAAGATCTGCTTCTAACAAAATCAGAAAAACAATATATTTGATATTAGTCTTTATTAACCTTTGCCTACATGTTTAAACCTAATCAATGAAACAGGAACATCCCTTTAGATATCTTCAGAAATAATGGGCGACATATATGAGGGGGTGCGCCAGTACGTGTTTCTTTCAGCCAAACAAAACTGGCGTCCCTGTTCTCCCCCCAAAAAAAGTATAACACCACTCCAAAATACAACTATTTGGGACTTTGTAATGCACCTAAGATGTGGGGGGGATTTGGGGGGGGGGTCGCACCACAACCCTTTAATTCTCCATTAATGACGAAACCGGGGAAACAGGCACATTCTCTGGAACAGCAGGCAAGTGCAAAGTGGCTACCTGAGCCTGAGTTGTTGTAGGAATAGAAACATAAATTGATGACCGCAGTAGAAAAAAGGTTCATAAATTCAGGCGCATTCTACACTGCTCTAAAGCTATTTAGAACTGACCTCTATGTGCCTAGATTATACATGTCGCCCAATGTCTCAAAAAGTAATATAGCTATAATTAAACTGATAAACAGAATATAGGACATGCAGGTATCATTGATATGTTGTAGTAAACCTAACTATGCAGGTAGAATATGATCATATCACGCAGCTTTAGCTCAAAGAGCAATTCATAAGATTCTCACGTTTTTCCTATCCACGATGGATTTAGAGGTTAGAGCTGACATGGGCTATTGAAAGTTAAATGACAGTCCTCCACTAAAATCCTGGATTGGCCATGGGGATCGATAAGCAGTTTTGTGCTGCTCAGGTTGCTGGTAGATGTCAGAAAACAATAGATTATTTTTTATTAAGCTTTGTTATTTGGGTTTGAGTTTGGGAGGGGGGGACGTGTAAGTCAGCGACAGACAAAATTTGGCATCTGTCAATGGAAACGCTGCCACAGGATATAATGGGACTTTAAAGAAAAAAAATGTCTTCCTCAGCCCCTGAAATTTCATCACATTTCAGTCTCCAAAAAAATTGCTTGTGAGTTGGTCCATAACTTCAAAACTGTTAGATTCGCTATGTATATATTTACATGCAGAGTGACTCAAATGTCTGTACAATACTAAATCTGGTTAACATACTGTAATAGAAGTTCATGCAACAAAAGTTTTTAAAGTGGTTGTCCAGTTCGTATAAAGAAAGAAATAGTAAGCTGCTGCTGCCCTTCTTCTTCCGAACGGGACATTACTGCTACAGTTGCTAATTGGCTTCAGTGTTCATGTTCCTCTGCTTACATCACTGTTCGGAAGTGAACAATAATGTAAGAAAATGGCACGTGACCACTGAAGCCACAATCAGCGACTGTAGAGGGGACATCCTGTTTGGAAGAAGAAAGTAAACAGACGACCAGGGAGAGCTAGCACTAAAACAAAGGTGAGGAGGAAGAGGAGTTTAGATTTTCCTTTTAATTAGGCACCAGCAGTTTAGCTTTTGTTTCACTATATGAACCGGACAACCTCTTTTATGAGACTTCACCCATATATGGGTCAGCCCATGAGCCTATGGACACATAGGGCAACATGTCCAAATACGAATGTATCATTGTTTTTGTGTACTTTGTGGCAAAAAAAACTGTTGACGCCCTATTCTCTATATAAATGAACTGTAATACACTAAAACTAGGCGCATTATATGCCAGGCACGACACATTTGAATGCACCTAAAATATGCGCATTAAATAAGCTAGATATTATACGATTTGCGCTGTAGAAGGGTCAGGAGGACCATCAAATACAGGAGGTATTTATCACCGAGGTGGTTGGCCTCGGTGATATAAAAACCCAATAGTGTGATGCCAGCAACAAGTATTGCTGCTGAGCAAGTTTTTCTTTTTAGTAGTCTGGGTTGAGTTTTTATGGAGTGGCCCAAGAGTCTGGGTGGGTGGGTCGCTCCAATACTCCAGCTCAGTTCTTACCAGCCAAATAAAAGGCAGCTGGTGCAGGAAGTCTGGAGGTGTGTTTCTGGACCTGCAACCAGGAACTGTGTACTGTCTGAGCTGTGAGGCTGTGTGGGCCTGAAGGTATGCTATAGCCATTTGGGAGCATATTATACTGCATTCTATTTACCTGAAGCAAGGACTTTCAGGTGTAAAGACTTGTTTATGCTGAAGCCAAGCTGAATTTGTGTTGAATCGGCAGACGTTAAATAAACGTATCTTTATTCTGGATTGAAAACCCCTGCGCCTGTGCTTGCCTTTGTGCTAACCCCTCACAGCGCCTAACTTATGCAATGTGCTTAGATAGGCACATCGATTTTACAATGCAAGGTAGACCACATGCCAGATTTTTGACAGGGTTGTTCATTCAGGTGCATTTTAGACTGATTTAATGCACCTTAAAGCTAATGTGATGGTGCCTCTTTTCGGACATGTAGTCTCAAAAATATGGGAATCTAGTAAGAGAACAAAGAGTGGCTTTTATTAACTATATTTACTATTTTGCCATAGGCAAACTTAGACTCTATCAGTTCTCAGTCTATAAAGCACTAAACCTTAACTTTTATTATGTACAACACTTAACCTATATAACACACTTTTTAAAAACCTGATTTCTATCCTCTCAATTTGTCTCATAAATTTATCCCTTTCTAATTGTGAAAGAATAATGCCTTTTCTATTATCAAATCTGATGGAACAGGTTCTGATGGAACCTATTATATCAGCAGGGAAACCCTATATATACAGTGATTTGCTAACTGCAAAAAGGATCCAAAACATCTTACTTGGACAATCGTCCCTAATCTGATGGGCATGAAGCATATAAGGTTTCCTTTTGAAACCCTCTGCAGCAGGTAACACAGTGAAAAGAGATAGAAAATCACAAATTAAAATGTCATGCCATGTCTTTTTGGACATGTCACCCATAGTCTACCATATACATGCATTTCATAGCATTTTCAATTGTATACTGCATTATGGAGGTATACGGTAGAATAAAGTTTCATTAAGGCACCATACAGTGGCAGAAGTGTTCAAAATCTCTGTCATAGGGACCACCAGGGTCTGTGTCTCTAAGCTGTTTGCCACGGTAACAAGCATGGTGGAGGTGTTCTTCTCCTGTCAGATAACTATTACTTTGTCCCCACTCCACCTCTACCTTCCCCTTCTTTGAGGTCTATCTTTAACTGCCATCTCATGTCTCATCCAACTCTCTTCTTTACCCACTGCAATCTGGTTTCCGATCCCACCACTGTATCATAACCGCACTAACCAAAGTAACGAATGACCTAGTAACCACTAAAGTTTCAAGCCACTACTCTGTGCTTCCTCTCTAAGATCTGTCCTCTGCCTTTCTCACGGTCGACCATTCCTTCCTGCTACAAATCCTCTCATCCTTTAGCATCACAGACTTGGCCCTTTTCTGGATCTCCTCATACCTCGTGAACATTCAGTCTCACATTCTTGCACCAACTCCGTCCTCATGGCCCCTCTCTGTTGGTGTCCTGTAGGGGTCAATCTTTGATTCTCTACTCTTCTCTATCTACAGTCTTGGCCTGGGTTAGTTCATAGCATCACATAGCTTTCAGTATCACTTGTATGCTGATGACACCCAACTTTGCATCTCCTGTATAAATGTTAACTCTCCACTCTCCCAAATCCCAGAGTGTCTATTGTCCATATCCGTCTTTTTCTTTGCCCACCTCCTAAAACATAATGTGGAGAAAACTGAATGTATCATCTTTCCAACCATCCCACTCTATTCCCCCACCTGATCTATCACTGTCAATGGCTCTACATTTTCACTGGGCCCGCAAAACCACTGCCTTGGGATCACCCTTGACTCCTCTCTTTTTTTCAAGCCACATAGCTAAGCCCCTACCTCTGCCTGCTGCCTGCACCTGAAAAACAGGAGCCTCTCCTCTTTGTGTTGGGATGAGAGTCCTGAAGTCAAAAGGAGCAGATTGTCAGCTAGTTGGATATCGTCAGCATAAGGTGGTTGTT
>JAODAL010050893.1:5000-27065 GCA_025379985.1 Phyllomedusa bahiana | reverse complement strand
GCAATAAAGAAAAATTTTATAGGGCCCGGGATTCTGGAAGGGGTCTGGTCATTTCTAGATGTAATTTTTGAACAAGTTATAGTGCCCGGGATTTGGAAAAGGGTTGGATACATTTCTGATGTAAAAATAGAAAAAGTTATAGTGCCCCGGACTTGGAAAAGGGCTGGAACATTTCTAGTGTAATAATTAACAAGTTATAGTGACCAGGATTTGGAGAAGGGTTGGATACATTTTAGATGTAATATAACAATTATAATGCCCGGGAAATTTGGGGGGGGGGGGGTCTGGATACTTTCTAGGTTGTATAATAAAACAAGTTTTAGGCCGGGGATTCTGGAGAAAGGTTGGAGACATTTCTAGGTGTAATAATATAACAGTTTTAGTGCCAGGAGACTGGAGAGGGGTTGGGACATTTCAGAGTAAAAATTAAAAGTCATAGGCCGGAATTGGGAGGGGGTCTGGAGACATTTTAGATGAATAATAGAAAAAGTTATAATGCCCAGGATTCTGTGTTGACCCGGGGATTATTTTGTTTCCCCAGATTGGAGTCGAGCCAAAAATGAGCCAATTGGTTTTCCCTGATAGGGGTTTTTCTTTCCTCGGGATAACCTAGACACATGGGCTGAACTGTCTTTTTTCAGCCTTGTGGTGTGAGTTGGGGGGTGGCCCAATTTTTTCCTTTTATCCGGGGGAAAAGTGACGTCACTTTTTTCACTGTGCTTTAATTGGGGAAGAGGGGGGTTCTGTAGTTTAGGCCAATTTTTTTTTTTTTTTTGCCGCAATTACCCCCCAAAATACAGTCAAAAAGCGCACATGAACATACTGTGGGGGGCGATTAGGCGGTCGCATGGTGCTGCCTTAGTGGCGTAGTGCCACCGAGGGGGCTGGTCTCGGTGGGGGAGCAGGTATTGTCGGTAGCGATTAGGTTGCTGACCTTGTACCTACCAGGCTGACAGGACGTCAGCAGAGATTCCAGACTGAGCCCAGCCATCATCCTTTTAAAACTGCTCCGTGGGGGGGTTATGGGTTTGGGACTGTATTTATTGGATGATATATGTGAGGGTTGGCTGGGTGGACGGGGGCGCAGAGTGCCAGGCAGCCAGAAGAGTCTGGAGCAGGGACTTGCGAGTTGATGGACTCGGTTCCTTACTGCAATGGTTTTATTGAAAAAGCTAAAATGAAGGAAATGTTCTGAGACTGTAATCAATACCATTCCAAAAACTGGCGGGGGGGGGTTAGCTGGGTTTAGCTCCAGTTATTGTGCCCCTGTGTGAACAAGTACAGCTTTAGGGGAGGTGTCAAGTATGCCCCCAGAGGTCGGGGTTAACAGTGCTAGGAATATTGCGAGGATGGGTGTTTTTTGGTGGAGGGCCCTCGGAGAATGGGTTTTAACCCCCCAGGCTCGGGTGGGGCTAATGTGGTTGCCCCTGAAAAAAAGGTGTTTCCCCTTGCTTCCGTTGTGAAAGTTGTGGCATGGGCCAGGCAGTTGTGTGTAAAGTTTCTAGGTCCAGTCAGAAAATTGTGTAGCCATGACCCGCGCACTGTGTGTAGGGATGGTAATGTGCAACTTGGGTGCCCCCCTGGTGGTTAGGCTGGTAATAGCAAATGTGTGCAGGGGCGTAGGGGTTGGGGGTTGTAGCAACCAGAAAGGGTGCGGCAATCATTTCCCCTGCAGGCTGATGTGGTCGCCATAGCAATCAGGGGCGCTCTGGGGTTTGGGAAAGGAGATCGGCTCCCTGGTGTGAACAGGGCCCGTGTGTTGCCTGGAAAAAGGAGAAGGAAAACCGGTTGGGACTAGAGTGTAAATGTGTTTTGTTCCCAAAGGGGAAAAAAACTTGTGAAGAGTCTCGTTGCAGGGTGGAGTGGTGCTGTGTGGGTCAAAGGGTCAGAGGACTGTGATGGTGATTGTTCAAATGGGAGTGATGAAAAAACGTTTAAAAAAAAAATGTGCGCCAAGGCAGATTATGTGTGCTGCCCTGGCAGGGTTTCAGAGAGTCTGTCTGTGATGAAATCCATATTGTGACCTGCGGGGGAGTGAAGGGGAAAAGTGGGTGCTGTGACTTGTATTCCCCCTGTGAGAACATTTTCCAGTGTCTGCTGTATTTCCAGTAGCTTTTACTGCAGTGGTCCCACTGTAGGAATGGAACATGTGACACGCTAGACCCAGAAAAGAAGAGGGTTTGCTCAGAGCCATCTTAACAGTATTATGGGCCCCTGGGCAAAGTACTGCAGTGGGCCCTGCCTTGAGCTCCCCCCCAAACACACCCATATTATAACGCCACTTATGTCCTGACACCGGCAGCCTAAAAGACTAATTGGCAGGGCAGGAAGCCTTTGGCTCCCTTCTCCACCATGGTTTTTAACTGTGTGCACATCCTAAAAACACACAAACAGTGAAATAAGCAAAGCCAGCCAAGGGATCCAGGGTATGTTTCTTGTATTCCTGTGACATACATACACCACTTGGGGCCCCTTTAATTGTGGGGCCCCCAGGCAAGTGCCTAGTGTGCCCAATGGAAAAGATGGCCCTGGGTTTGCTCAGGCGCAAGTGAGGGGCAGGTCAGTGTGTTTGAACCCCCAGATGGTAAGGAAGTACCTGCTTTTGAGACGCCCCTTCCCCTGCTCACCTGCTCCCCGCTCTCCTACATGGGAACTATTATGATTAAAAAAAATTTAAAAAATGCAAAAATTAAATGGACGACCCCATCAAAGCTGGTACAGAAATAAATAGGGAAAATTCTTCCGAAAAGTTTTAAAAAAAATTTTCTATAAATTTGACATAATTGAAACAGAAGACTTAGTAACGGATTTCACGTTTTGCCTTCGCTTCACGTCAGGGCTTATGTTCCCCCTATAATTGTCCTTTCTATCACCTGTCGGGCACAATCCACCATGATGTCAGTTCCAGGTTCATTGTTCTGACAAAGGTTTGTAGCACAAATGAGTCAGTGAATTAATATTTAGGACTGAGCCGTGATTCATCGTCGCCTCCTGTGAGATAACGGAGCAGTGAATAAAACACCAGATCCTGTCAATTAGCTGGAGGTGCTCACATTGGGGCTGACGCCATCATGTTACTATTACTGTGTCGGCTACGTGGACTGAGCCACGCACATAGCAGCCCTGTACTAGGCAGGAGCACAGAGGAAGAGCCCACAGAGCCACAGGCCTCAGGTCACTGTGTACATACATTACTTATCCTGTACTGATCCTGAGTTACATCCTGTATTATCCTGCAGAGGGGGCACCACTATTTCCCTGGTGCGTAAATTTAACATACTTTACTTACCCTTTTTATTTGATCCTGAGTTAATCTTGTATTTTTACCCCAGAGTGGTTTTCACTATTTGCTGGTGCAGTAAATGTAATACATTACTTTATCCTTTTCTAAACCCAAAGTTATTTCCCTGTTTTTACCCTCAGGGCGCTCCTTTCTGGGGTTTGCGTCACAGTTAATACTTTCCTTACCCTGTTGATCCTGAGTTAAATCCTGTATTATCCTCCAGAGCTGCATCATATTTGCTTTTTTGCAGTCAATGTTTTCTTTAAATTTATCCTTTTACTGACCCTTTGGTTACATCCTTTTTTACACCAGAGTTTGCCTTACTATTCTGTGGTGCAGTCATGTACATACATTACTTACCCGTAGGGACCCTTTGAGTTACATCGGTATTATCCCCCAAGCTGCACTCCTATTCTGCTGGTGCAGTCCTGTGTACTACTTTCTTATCCTTTTACGGGATCCTGATTTTCACCCTTTGTATTTTTCCTCCGAGCTGCCCCTCACTGTTTGGGGGTGCAGTCACTGTTTTCCTTTAACATTACTTATTTTTAAATGATCCTGGTTACACCCTGTTTATCCCCCAGAGTTTACACTCACTATTTTTTTTGGTGTAGTCACTGTACATACATTACTTATCTGTACTGCCCTGAGTTACTTTCCTGTTTTTTAAACTCAGAGCTCCCACTCACTTTTCTGTGGTGCAGCCCAATGTTTTACTTATTTAAAACCGAAATGACCCTGATTTAAATTTCCTGTTTTTTTCCTCCAGTGCCCCCTTCACTATTTGCTGGTGAAAGTCAATGTGTTTACATTTTTAACCCTGAATGACCCCTGATTTTACTTCCTGTTTTATCCCCCAGGGCTGAAATCACTATTTGCGGGTGAGTCCTGTACTCCCTTTATTACCCGAAACTGATCCTGAGTTACTTTCCTGTATTATACACAGGCTGCACTAATATTCTGCTGGTGCAGTAACTGTACATACATTATTTTACCCCGTACTGATCCTGATTTTCATCCGGGAAATTAATCCCCCCGGCGGGCACTCACTATTTTTTTTTGGGCATTCACTGTTTTCATACTTTTTTTTCCCTTTTACTGATCCTGGTTACTTCCTGTATTATCTCAAAAGTTGCACTCATTTTTGGGGTTTTTTTTGCAGTCACTGTTTTTAATACATTACTTATCCGGTTTGACCCCTGATTTTACATCCTGAAATTCCCCAGAGCTTCCCAACCTAATATTTGCGGGTGCGTCACTGTGTCCTTACTTTTACTTATTTTGGGGGATCCGAGTTACATCCTGTAGTTTTCCCCCAGAGTTCACTAAACTTTTTGGGGGTTGTAGTCACTGTACATACTTTAACTTACCCTGGGGGACCCTGATTTAAACCCTTTTATTATCCTCAGAGCTGCGCTAATATTTTTGTTTTGGGGGGGGGCGTCACTGTACATCCCATTACTTTTTCCTTTTCGGACCCTGATTTAAATTCCTGTATTTTTCCCCCAGAGCTGCACTCACTTTATGGGGGTGCAGTCATGAAAACTTTAAAAAATTTTTTTTTTCCTTTTATGATCTGTTTTTCTTTCCGGTATTATACCCCGAGCTGCATCCCCCTATTTGTGGTGCAGTCAATGTGTACATCATTATTATCCTGTACGACCCTTTAAAGTTACATCTGTTTTACCCTTTCCAAAGAGCTGGGGCTCATTTTGGGCGGGTTTGCGCCCTTGTACAAAACATTACTTACCCGTACTGATCCTGGTTCCCAAATGTATTATACACCAGTGCTCCCACCCCACTTTTCCCGCTGGTGCAGTCACTGTACTTTTACATTTTTTTTCCTTTTCGGGACCTGGGGTTAAAACCCTGTATTGTCCTCCAGAGCGGGCATCATTTTTTTTGTTTTTGCAGTCACTGTGCCCAATAATTACTTATCTTGTATGATTGAGTTAACCCTGTATTTTTCCTCCAGAGCGGGCACTCATTTACTTGCTGGGCGTCACGGGTTGTACTTTACATTACTTACCCGGGAAATGACCCTGAGTTAATCTGTATTATCCCTCCAGAGCTGCCTCCTATTTGTGGTGCAGAAATGTGTACATACATTATTTTTTCCTGAAACTGTTTTCCTGAGTTACATCCTTTTTAAATCCTCCGGTAACTACTATTCTGCTGGGCGGGGGCCCCAAGGGGTGTACATCCATTACAAATCCTGTTTTTGATTGAGTTACTTCTGTATTACCCCTCCAGAGCTGCACCCCACTATTTTTGGGGTTCCCAGTCACTGTGTCCAAACATTATTTATCTTGGACTGTTTCCTGAGTTACTCCTGTTTTAAATCTCAGGCTGAACTAATTTTTGGGCTGGTGTAGTCACTTTTTCAAAAATTTTAATTACCCTGTATGACCCTGAGTTACATCCTTTTATTACCCTCCGAGCGCATCACTATTCTGCTGGTGAAAGTCACTGTAAATACTTTAATTACCCTGTATGAACCTGATTTACACCCTTGTATTATCCCCCCAGAGCCGCATCACTGTGCAGTGCGGCTGGGGTGAGGGGTGGGGGACAGAAAGAGCGGGTTTTCGGGTGCTCCCAGGGGAAAGGTTGCCCCTCTCCCCTGCGGGCGGGGGGGAGGGGGCTGCCTGATGAAGCGGGGGCAGCCTCCCAAAGCCCCCGGCCCCCCTGGATCTTTTGGGGGCAGCCGGGGAAATCAGCTGCGGGCCCAGGGAGGTTCAGGGGGTTCAGCTGTGGGAGCGAGGAGGGGGGAGCTGAGCGGGGGGGGCTGTGATTGCCTGTGGTTCCCCCTTTTTGGCCCCTGAGAACCCAGGAGAGTCTGGGGTTTCCGAGGTCAGCCGCTAGGGGGGGCCCGGGAAGATTTAAGAGCGCGGACCCGCTCCCCCTGCAGCCATCCATCAAGCCAGCAGAGCCCCTGACAGTTATGCCCTTTTCCCAGGAAAGTAAAGGGGCCCGGGGTGATGGGCACCAGGGGTAGACACAGGGCACGGGGGCCAGCATCCCTGTTTGGAGGAGGGGGTGGGGGAAGTGCAACCTTCCCCCCAGTGGTGATGGGGCAGTGCCGGCAGGGCCCCTGTGAAGGAAGCAGTAAAGAAAAAAAAGGCCCGGGGAAGGCAAGGGATTGAGCAGCAGCAAGCTCCCCCTTGCAACCAGGCAGCCCCATCTGCAAAAGCATTCCCCCCCCAAACCCCAAAAATTTTGCCAGCATTTTGCAGGATTGCCCCCCGCCAAAAATGCCCCCAATTGAAAGGAGCATTGCCCCCACCCGGGAAAAATACCGCACTTCTGCGGGAATCGCACCCCAGCCAGGAATGAACCTACATCGGCCTTTGGCCAGCGTTCCACCCAGGATAATCTGCGGGGCCATTGAAACCCACCCAGGAATGAACTACATGGGGCGCATTGGCCGGGTTTTCCAGCGGGGGATCATCTGCGGCATTGCCCCCCAGCCAAAAAAGGCCACCCAATCTGCGGGGCATTGCCCCCAGCCAGAAATTACCAGCACTTTGCAGAGCATCGCCCCCCAGCCAGGAATGCAATACTTTCGGCAGCATTGGCCAGCTTTTTCCAAGGGGAAATCATCTGCAGAGCATTGAAACCCACCCGGGAAATTTTAAAAACCTACATGGGCCCGCATTGGCCGGGCTTTCCCCGCAGGCCTTCTGGGGAGCATCGCCCCCCACCCGGGGGAAAGCGGACTACTTCGGGTTAGTTTTGGCCCCGCTTTTTCCAGCAGGATATCTGCAGGGGCATCGCCCCCCGGCCAGGAATGCGAAAAACATGGGGGTTTGCTTTGGGGCAGCTTTTCCAGGATAAATTTGCAGCGCACGCCCCCCAGCCAGAAAGGGAAACTCATCGGCACCCATTGGCCAGCGTTAAAAGCGGGGTCATTGCAGAGATCGCACCCCGCCAGGAATGCGACTACATGGGTTTGGGCTTTGGCCAGCGTTCCAACAGGATCTTTGGGCAGACCCATCGTTCCCCACCCCGGGAAATGCGAATCCCAGGGGGAGCATTGGCCAGCTTTCCCAAACGGATAAATTGCGAGCATCGTACCCAGCCAGGAATGGACTCCCTCGGCAGCTTTGGGCCCAACCCTTTTTCCGGGGATTATTGCAGAGCATCGACCCTAAAAAAGAGCCCCGGGAAGGGAAGAAATGCACCCTTTGAAATTTGAAAAAAAAGATGCCAGTCCCCAAAAAAAGTTTTGAAACCCAAAAGAAAAAAAAGGGGGGGGGGGGGCCCAAGAAGCAAGGGGGGAAAATTGGTTTCCCCTGCAGCACCGGAAAGGGGAATTTCCCCCAGGGGGGGGGGGGGCCAAATTTAAATTTAAAAAAAAAGGGGGGACCTAAGGGGCCCAAAAAAAAAAAAAAAATTTTTAATGTATCAAAAAAAGGCTTTTTAATTACGGGTGACTGAGGGCGGAGGAGGGGGTTTATGGCCCCATTAAAAATTGGGGGGGGAAATGAATTTAAGAGACCCAACTGCGGTGTTCGGGGCCCGAATGCTTATTTTCAAAAAGGACCTTGAAAAAGGGTAATAATGAAAAATTATGCTCAAAGAAAAGGTTGATAATTTTAAAAAATGAAGAAAAAAAATTGCAGGGGGGAAAAAAAAAAGGGGGGATCTGAATAAAAAAACTGCCCAGGTTGGGGGGGAAAATTTTAAAAAAATGGAAATGGGGAAAAACCTAATTTTTTAACAAAGTGGGGGTGTTAAGGGGGAAATTATCAAATGAACCCGGGTTTTAAAGGAGATGTAGGGGGGGAAAAAAAAGGAAAAAGGGTGGGGGAAAGGGGAGGAGGGCAGGGAAGCGGAGGGGGGCGCAAACAGGGGGCCCCCAAATTCCGGTAGCTCGCACACACCCCCAGTCCCCCCTCACGGGTCTTCAGGTTTTTTTGCAGCGGGGGTTGGGCCACTCCCAGAGTCTGCAGATGGGGGTTTATGAGCGATAGGGGTTTGCCCCGGGAGGGATGCCAGGGAAAGCTAACCCTTTACAGCTGGGGGCCCCCGGTTTAAAACTTGAAAACCTCCACCTTTGGGGAAAAGCCCTTTTCCTGGGGAAAAAAAGGAAGGAGGAAGCAGAAGGAAGGAAAAAGGTTTTCCAGCGGTGGGTGATCAGCTAGTGTTTGACCCCTTTCCCCAAAAAAACCCCAAAGTGTAGTGGGGGTGCCAAAGGAAAGCCAAAGAGGTAGAAATTAGATCTAGCTGGCCCAAAGGAATAAAGGGGAATGAATGGGGGAAAACCATGGAATGGGGGGATGACTGAGGGAAGGAAGGGTGGGGAACAGTGGAATGGAAGGGATGATTGGGGGAAATTTAAATTTTGGGAAAAACGTGGAAGGGAAAGGGATGATGAGTGAATAAATTGGGGGGAACCAGTGGAAAGGAGGGGAAAAGGGGGGAAGGGAATGGGGAATGAATTGGGAAAAAAGGGAACGGAGGGGAATAAATGAGAGAATAAATGGGGGAAACCCAGGGGGGAATGGGGGGGAAATGATTTTGGGGGAAAATTAAGGTGGGACCCGGGGGAAAAGGAAAGGGGGATGATTGGGGGGAAAGAAAGTGGAAAACAGTGAAACAAATGGGAAAGGGGGGTACAGGGGGAAAACTGGGGGAAAGGGGAAGGAGAAGGAATGAACAAAAGGAAAACAAGTGGTTTTAAAAGGATGGGAATGAAAGGGGGGGGGGGGGGAATGGAAAAAAAGTAAAGGAATTTTAAATTTGAAAACCAAAAAAAAGTTAATCTAGGGGGGGGGGGTTTAATGGCCCCCTGCCCCCCGGTTTTGCTGGGGGCCCAACCCCAGGGGCAGTGGGGTGTTATGCCAATTTTGCGGCCAGGGGGGATTAAGCCCCCAGCCCGCCACCAGTAGCGGAAATTTTAAAATTCGGGCCCCAAATTCTTGGGGGTTTTTTTTAAACGAGGGAGGAGTGGGTCCCCTATAGGGGGGAAGGGGCCCCATTGCCCTTTTTTGGACAGAGAGGCTGGGCTTTTCCGGCCTTACGAGAGCAAAGGCAGGGGCTGGGGGGCGGGGCCCCTCCTACGGCGGGCAGGGGGTCCCCAAAAGGGAAAAGTGGGTGCAAATCAAATGGGAGACAATGAGGGGGTTGGTGCCCACAAAGGTAAAAAGTGGTAGGGCTTCTCTTTGGGAGGGAATTTTCAGGGCGACAGACATCTTTCCCCTGATCCCCCCTTTTTTTGGGACTCCATTTTCAAAGTTAGCTTCTTGGGGGCCCCCCGGGGTTTTGAAACTTTTCGGGCCCCGGGCGCCGGGGTTTAAAAACAGAATTCCCCCGGGGAGTGGCGGGTTTTTGCTGCCCCAGGCAATCCCCCGCCAGAAATAACAAAAGAGAGTGCCCTTTTAAAACCAAGAAATTGAATCCTCTATTGTGTTGACAAAAAGACCTGGCTAAGTGGTATGGAAAAGGGGGGGAAAATTTCCCCAGTTAAAAATTAGAGTTGAGCATGGTTTTGGGTGTCGGGGGGGGCCGGGGGGGGGGGGGGTGGGGGGGGACCTTCAGGGTTTGAAATTGGGGGTTCGGGAAAAACACCGGTCACCCACCCCCCATCCTCCCCCATTTAGGGCGGAAAAATTTCCTGGTTTCAAAAAGGGGACCCGAAGCTTTGTCACCGTTTGTGGGGGCCCCCACACACTTTGGGGGCACAGTTGTAGGGCGCAGGTGTGTGCGCTGTGTGGGGGAACGGGACATCTGGCTGCATCGGGGGTTACAAAATTCTTTTTTACCCGTGTGGTGACCCTTTTTCACCCCTTTTTGTCGTTGGGCCCCCAATTCCCTTTTCCAACCGGGTGTCCCCTCGGGAGGGTTTGGGGGGAGAGTGGGGGGCCCGGGGAAAATTGGGGGGATGTCGGAGAAGGGGGAAAAGCAGAGTTTAAAGGGGTGAGGGGGGGGTTGGGGGGTAAAAAAAAAAGACAAAAAACCCGGGAGCGCAAAAAACGTATGGAGACAAAGCAAAAAGGGAGGGGGGAAGGGGTCCCCCGGGCCCATGGGGGGGGGTTTCCCAAAACCCTTAAAACCAAAATACTGTCCCCTAATGCTGGGCAAGTTGAGGGCCTTTAGGGAGAGCGATTTAGAGGAGGAGACCCGGAGGATTGAGAAAGAGGAGGAGACCGGGCCCCCTGCGGCCCCCATATCACTTAGAGAGTGATGGGGGGGGATGGAGAGGAGCGGTTCACAACCAAAAAGGGGGGCGAAAAAAAGGGGGGAAGAGGGAGAGGGGGAGGTGGGTCTCCCCCCCATTGGGGTGGGGAACCAAATCTTTTCCCCCGACCCCAAAACCCGATTTCCGGGTTTTTGGGAAGGGAAAGGGAGGGTACCCTCCCCCTTTATTGACATCTTTAAACCAAATATGGCCCTCCTTTGGGGCCCCCTCTTCTTTTTCGGGGGAGGGAAAAGGATGAAAACGGAAAAAGCAAGGGAAAAAGGGGAGGGCCCTTTTGGGGAAACGGTGCTGTAAACCTGGGAGGGGCCCAAGGGGTAAAATGGAAAGGGGCACAAAAAAAACCCTAGGGAAAAAGCATGGGGAAAACCCGGTGGCAATAAGGGAGAGCAAAACAAGGGGGTGGGGGGGAAGGGCGTAGGTATGGGTACCCTTTATCAGCATAAAGGGGTTTAAAAAACCCGTACCCCTGACGAAGAGGGGGTGGAAAGGGAAAGGGAAAAAAAAAGCTGTGAGCCCCATCACCCAAAGATGGCGGCATCTCCCGGTTTACGCGGGGAAAATTTATTTTGCCCGGGTTAAAATTTAGATATGGCTTTGTTTTCCCGGGGTTGATTTCTCAGCCCCGTTGAAGCTGACTTTTTTTCTGCAAGAGGGCCAAGTCCCAGACCCGTTATAATTTAGGATGGCCCGGAGGAGTGGCGGGGCAGGGCTTCTATTGGTCCCTTGCAGGGGAAGCCCGGGGGTCCCTTTTTTCCGCAGAGGTAGAAAACGAGGGTTATCGGTCAAATGGGGGGGATGTTTTGATCTTGATGTTTTTCATGAGGGGGGCGGAACTCAGATAAAATTTGTTTACGGTCCCCAAACTGTTTTGGGGGGGAGGAAATGTCTCTTCTTTTGGGGTTTTAAACCTTTTTCCCTTTTTTCCAAAACGAAAAAGGGCATCTTCGGAGGGGACTTCAAAACCCTCAACCCAGGGGCCTCAGATAGGGGAGGGTTCAAAAGGGATGGTTATGACGGTGCGGCGCCCAAATAGGAAGGGTTTTTGAAGCCGTTTTGGAGGGGTGTTCCCCATCAGGCAAACCCCGACCACAGGGGGTTTAACCCTTTTTTAGGGGGAGTTTTGGGAGGTTTTTAGAATAGATAGGTTTTATTTTGGAAGGGGGGCTTCTCGACGCCTCTTTTCGGTGGTCGAGGTTTAATTCTCCAACCATGTATGATTTTGTTTTTTTTGAATTTTTTCGGGGAAAAATGCATTGGGGGAAAGGGGGTATTGGAAATAAATTTGTTTAATCCCGGAAGAAAGGAAAAAGGAAAATCGACAAACCTTTGAGGGGCTTTTGCGAGTTTAGGGGACCTTTACTAGGTCTATGCAGCGTAAGTCAGGTGGTGGGAAAAATTCAAAAAAAAGGCTGCGAAGTTCTTCCGCCCCGACTTCTAAACCCCAGGGTGTTTCAGGTACCCTTTTTTTACGGGGTCCTGAGGAGGAAAAATTTAAAAAAGGTTTGGGCTCGACTGGAGGTAGCCGTGAGGAGATCTCCCGGGTGAATTTTTTTGCCAAAAGATTTTTATACCCATAGGGCATCCTTGGTTTTTTAGAGGGATTTTTGGGAAATACCGCTCACCCGGGCCCTTAAGAAACTGGTTTTGGGGGTTTGGGTTTTTGTGAGTTGTTAAAATTTGGGACAGTCCCGAGGGGTAGTTCAGGGTCTCTCAAAAAGGGCGAGATCAGGATCCGGGGGGATAAATTTGGGCCTAATACTACACTCTTGGGAGGAGGGGGGAATAGTCGGGGGCAGATGCTCGGCTTTTTCCCGCTGAAGCCCTTTTCCGGGAAAGGAGTTTAACCTCTCCTTTTGGAAAGGTTTGACAGGAGAAATCAGAAAAGGAAGTTTAAAAGGGGGCGATTGAGAGCTTTGCCTCAAGAAGCCCCCGGGGCCCCAAAGGGCCTAACATCGGGAAATTTTTTAAGACCTTTAAGGAACTTTTTGATTCCCCTTGAAAGAGGGGAATAAATGGTTTTCTCTCTCGGAACCCCTGCCGAATTCAATGAGGGGGTCAGCTCTGATAAAACCTGTCAAAAGGGGAAGGAATTTGTCCCCCAAAATTTAGAAATTGGGTCCCCCTAAACGTGCCCCAAAGTGGGGCAGGAAGATCCTGACAAAAGTGTTTTCAACAGGCTGATTAAAAACTGCCTCACGGGTTCCCTTTTTTCGGTCGCAAGCCTCCCTTCTGGTGTAGCGCCCTCTTAGGGCCCCTTGGTGTAGGGGGGGCCCCTAGAGGGGGGCCGGGGGGGTCACTGGGGGAAAGGGGGTTTTCGCGTCCTTGGATCGGGGAAGGCTTTTGATCGGGTTGGGCCATGAGTACTTTTGGTCCCCTCTTCTGAGATTCGGCCTGGAGGGGAGGTTTGTTGATTGGCTGCAAACTTTGTACAAAAGGGGTGAGGGGTTTTCGCTTGGAATGGAAAGGTTGGACGGCCCCCTTTTTAAGGGGGGGTCCCGGGGTACGTCAGGGTTGTCCTCTGACCCTTGTTTTTTCTTTTGGGGGTTTGCGATGACCCCCCTTTTTGCGGGAGGCTAGATTGTGGGCCATTGGCAGGGGTGAGGATGAGCCCGGGGGGATCGGCGCGGCCTTTAGGGCATGGGCCCCATGCAGACGAATTTTCACCCCCCCTTTTTCTCTTCCCCGGAGGAGGAGGAGGGTGATGTCGGGGTAAAAGGGGGGTATTCGGATGCTTCCGGGGTCCAAGGTAACCAGGGGTAAGTGTAAGAGTCTCTGGTTGGGGGGAAAGGGGGACCTCCTTTAGTTTCCGGGGCAACCCCCCCTGTGCCCCAGGAAAAAAGTAAAAAAAATTTATCTTGAATTTGGCCCGGGTGATTACCCCCCCAAAAAATTGGGAGGAAAAACTGAATAAAGCCGCTCGAAGGTGACCAGTGGAAGGGTTGGTCTTTGACCCCGAGAGAGAGAGTCAGCCTGATAAGGAAACCCTTTTTTTCTCCCCTTTTTTATCTATTTAGCAAACGTGTGCCCTTTTGCCCCCAAAACTCTTGGCCCCGGGTTTACCGGGCTGTTCTTCCGAAGTTTTTGGGGGAAAAGAAGGGAAACCCAAACAAGAGAGAGGTGAAAATACCGTGAGGGGAAGGGGGGTTAGGTATGGTTAAACCCCAGTGTTTTAACGAAACCTTTTTTAAAAATCAATGTTTGGGGCATGTGGAAAGCAGGCCCTCCCCCGTGGGTGTTTCTTGTCCGGAATGGTTCCCGCCCCACTTCCAGGAATGGGGTTGGGGGTCGAGTGAAGAAATTTGTATTTCGCAAGAAAATTTCCCGGCTTTGTTGCATGAATTTGAAGATTTTATCGTTTGTTGGGGAAAATCGGGGGTGGTGGAGGGTAAGGGAAACCCTCACTAGGAAATCCTTGTGAGAGGGTGTTGTCGACCCATTTCAGAGTTTCCCAAAGGCCTTAGGGATTTTCCCCCAAAATCGGGGTAAAAGGGGAAGGGTGGTTTGCTAAAAATTTAGGGAGGATCCCCTGAAGGTTTGGGATGTGGCCCCCGGGGTTGCTTTTCCCGGGGAAAATTATGTAAGGGGGAATGTGAAGTTCAGGCATCCGATGATGGGGGGTCCTCGTGAGGGGTGCAGGGCTGCTTTAGAGGGGCTTTGGGGCATTTCCCTGCTCCATTGCCCCCACAATATAGAGGGTGTACAAAAGGGGGGGAGTTCCTTTGGTTGGCCCAGGGTTGGCAGGCCCTTCTTATGCTGAGGGGTCTATGAGAATTCAGTGACCCGGTTTGTAGGGACCGTTTCACTTTTTATTGTTGTTTGGCCCGTGGTTAGGTTTTTCCCCTCATGGTTGGGACCGGTGCTTAGGAAAAAAAAGGGGACGCGAAGGGCAATCCTTCCCGGGGGGTGGAGGTAAGTAGGGGACAATTTTTGGACGATTGGTGAAGGTTTGCTTTAGTGGGTTTGGGAGGTTGGGAAAAGTCAGGGGGTCCCCCTCTTTAGGGGGGGGTTGTCTTTTGGGGTGCCCCGGACCCCGTGAAACCCCTTTCCTGGTGGGGGGCTAATTTTCTGTGTCCCTTTTGTTTTTTTTTTTTTGATTTTGATTCCCTTAGAAAAGGAGGGAAAAAAATTTCGACATCGAAAAATTGAGCTTTCAAATGGGGTTTAAAATTGGTTTAAAATTTTAAACCCTTGTTTACGTTTTTTTTTCTTTAAAGGTGTTTAGAATAGAGTGTTTATTGGGGGGGGAAAAAAGTTTTTTAAATTTATAAAATTAAAAAAAAAAATAAAAAAAAAATAAAAATAAAAAAAAGTGTATGTATATGATATATATATGTAAAAATAAATGGGGGTCAAAATAGATAGGTTGGAAGGGGGGAAAAAAAAGGGGGGGGTTGGGAAAAGCAAAAATTTGGGCCCCCGTGAATGACTAGGATTAGTTGGGGATTGTGGGTCGGAGTCGGGGGGGGGGGGGGGGGGGGGGGGGGCGGGGGTTTTTCCCCAAAAAGGGGCTTAAGTGGAGGGCAAAAGGGGGTGTTAAGAGATATAAATGTGTTTAAAGTATAAATTTCATGTATATATTTGGGGAAAATAAAAGGGGGGTTTAAATTTTTTTAAAAAATTAGAGAAGGGTTTGGGCCCCGTAGGGAAAGGGAAAAGGGGGGGGGGGGTTTTGAAAAGGTATGAAAGGAGTAGAGAATGAAAGTTTAAGGGGTACATGGGGCTTTGGGCCCGTAGTTTTCAGGGATTTTCGGAATTTTAAAATGGTATTAAAAGTCATGTATATATGATTGTATAAAATTCAGGTTCCCCAAAGTATATAGGTTTGGACTTTTATCTAAAATTTTAAAAATAAAAAAGATCCGGGATTATTTTTCCAGAGCTGCACACTATTTGTGGTGCAGTCATGTACATACATTACTTATCCGTCTGATCCTGAGTTTTAAAACCTGTATTATGCTCCCGGCTGCACTCCCCTTTTCTGCTGGTGCAGTACTGTGTACATACATTACTTTTCCGTATGATCCGAGTTTTTCATCCTTATTATCCTCCCGAGCTGCCCCCTCACTATTCTGCGGGTGCAGTCATTTTACATTTCATTTTCTTATCCCGCACTTGATCCTGAGTTAATCCTGTATTATCCCCAGAGCTGCATCACCCATTCTGCTGGACAGTCACTGTACATACATTTTCTTTTTTCCCGTATGATCCTGGGGTTACATTTTGTATTAAAAATCCGAGCTGCATCACTATTCCCGTGGTGCCCGTCAATTAAAACAAATTTCTTATTCCTGTACTGTCCTGAGTTTAAATTTTGTATTATTTCCCGAGCTGACCACTATTTGTGGTGCAGTCATGTACATACCCTTATTATTTTGTACTGATCTGGTTACAACCTGTATTATCCCCAGAGCAGCATCACATTTGCTGGGGCAGTCCTGTAATACATTATTATCCTGTACTGATCCCGAGTTTAACCTGTATTTCCCCCAGAGCTGCACTCACTAAATTTTTCTGGTGCCCGTCACTTTTTTTACCCTACTTACTTACCCCGTACTGATCCGAGTTCTCCCGTATTATCCTCCGAGTGCGTCAATATTCTGCTGGTGCAGTCAAATAGACAAGGAGTGGGAATCTCCAAGTCCTAGGAGTTTGGGAAGAAGCGACAAAATTTAACGTTTTTTTTAAATGCTTTACTTAAAAAAACAAAAAAAGAGGAGGAAACCCCCGCTCAGGTTAGTCAGGGGTTTGCTTTATCCCCCCGGGCCCCAGGGTTTATCCCCCTCCCCCCCAGCAAAAAAATACATATTTTTTGGTCTGTACCCGGAAAAAGAGCAGGGAACCCATAGGTGTGGGCCTAAAGAAAAGGGAGAAGGGAGTTGCTCCGCCGTCTGTAGATGTAAGGTCCAAGCTCCCAGCGCTCAAGTGAAACGAGGATAAAAGAGCAAAGAGGGACTTTAACCCTGGGGATGAAAAAAGCACACACGGCAGCATGAAGATGGGGGGCCCGGCACAGTGCAGCCCGAAGACTGAGAGGTTGGCAAGTGCAGGAAAGAAGGGGTGGGGGTTGGACAGTGCAGGGTTTAAGACTGAGAGGTTGGCACAGTGCAGCATGAAGACTGTGGGGCTGGCACAGTGCAGAATGAAGACTGAGAGGTTGGCACAGTGCAGAATGAAGACTGAGTGGTTGGCACAGTGCAGAATGAAGACTGAGGGGTTGGCACAGTGCAACATGAAGACTGAGGGGTTGGCACAGGGCAGAATGAAGACTGAGTGGTTGGCACAGGGCAGAATGAAGACTGAGGGGTTGGCACAGGGCAGAATGAAGACTGAGAGGTTGGCACAGTGCAGAATGAAGACTGAGGGGTTGGCACAGTGCAGCATGAAGACTGGGGGGCTGGCACAGTGCAGAATGAAGACTGAGAGGTTGGCACAGTGCAGAATGAAGACTGAGGGGTTGGCACAGGGCAGCATGAAGACTGAGGGGCTGGCACAGTGCAGCATGAAGACTGAGAGGTTGGCACAGTGCAGAATGAAGACTGAGGGGTTGGCACAGTGCAGAATGAAGACGGAGTGGTGTGCACAGGGCAGCATGAATACGGAGGGGCTGGAACAGAGCATAATGAAGACTGAGGGGTTGGCGCAGTGCAGAATGAAGACTGAGGGGCTGGCACAGTGCAGCATGAAGACTGAGAGGCTGTCACAGTGCAGCATGAAGACTGAGAGGCTGGCACAGTGCAGCATGAAGACTGAGAGGTTGGCACAGTGCAGAATGAAGACTGAGAGGTTGGCACAGTGCAGAATGAAGACTGAGGGGTTGGCACAGGGCAGAATGAAGACTGAGGGGCTGGCACAGTGCAGCATGAAGACTGAGAGGTTGGCAACAGTGAGAATGAAGACTGAGAGTTGGCACAGTGCAGAATAAGACTGAAGAGGTTGGCAACAGGCAGCATGAAGACTGAGAGGCGGGCCCAGTGCAGAATGAAGACTGAGAGTAGGCACAGTGCAGAATTAAGACTGAGAGGTTGCACAGTGCAGACTGCGACAGAGGTTGGCACAGGAGCATGAACCTGAGAGGTTGTGCAAGTGCAGCATGAAGACTGAGAGGTTGGCACAGGGCAGCATGAAGACTGAGGGGTTGGCACAGGGCAGCATGAAGACTGAGTGGTTGGCACAGTGCAGCAAGAAGACTGAGAGGTTTGGCACAGTGCAAAATAGAGACTGAGAGAGGTAGGTCACGTGCAGCTGAAGACTGAGAGGCTGGCACAGTGCAACATGAAGACTGAGAGTTGGCACAGTGAGAATGAAGACTGATGTGGTTGTCACAGTGGCAGCCTGAGACTGAGGGCTGGCACATAGTGCAGCAGGAAGACTGAGAGGTTGGCACAGTGCAGCATGAAGACAGCGAGGTTGGCACAGGTTGCAGGCAAGAATGACTGATAGGTTTGGCACAGTGCAGCATGAAGACTGAGTGGTTGTCACTGTGCAGCATGTAGACTGAGTGGTTGGCACAGTGCTGCATGAAGACTGAGAGGTTGGCACAGTGCAGCATGACGACTAGAGAGGCGGACACAGTGCAGAATGAAGACTGAGAGGTTGGCATAGTGCAGCATGAAGACTGAGAGGTTGGCACAGGGCAGAATGAAGACTGAGAGGTTGGCACAGTGCAGCATGAAGACTGAGGGGTTGGCACAGTGCAGCATGAAGACAGAGGTTGGCACAGTGCAGCATGAAGACTGAGGGGTTGGCACAATGCAGCATGGAGGCTCAGTGGTTGGCACAGGGCAGCTCAGTCGCTCAGTGATTAGCACCGGCAGCAGGTGCGCAGTGGTTAGCACAGTGCAGCACGGGGGGGGTGGCTCAGTGTTAGCACAGTGCAGCACGTGGGCTCAGTGGTAGCACATGCAGCATGGGGGCTCAGTAGTTAGCACAGTGGCAAGCACGGTGGCTCAGTGGTTAGCACAGTAGCAGCACGTGGCTCAGATTACACAATGCAGCCCGTGGCTCAAGTAGCTAGCACAGTGCAGCACGGTGGTCTCAGTAGATAGCACAATCAGCATGGTTGCTCAAGTGGTTAGCAACAGTGCAGCACGGTGGCTCAGTGGCTTACGCTGTGCAGCACGGTGGCTCAGTGGCTAGCACAGTGCATCACGGTGGCTCAGTAGTTAGCACAAAGCAGCACGGTGGCTCAGTGGTTAGCACAGTGCAGACGGAGGCCAGTGGTTAGCACTTGCAGCACGGTGGCTCAGTGTTAGCACAGTGCAGCACGGTGGCGCAAGTAGCAAGTCACAGTTGCAGCATTGGGCTCATAGTTAGTCACAGTGCAGCACGTTGGCTCAGTGGTTCGCAACAGTGCAGCACGGTGGCTCAGTGGGTTAGCACAATGCAGCATGGTGGCCAGTGGTAGCTCAAAGCAGCACGGAGGCTCAGTGTTACGCACAGTGCAGCACGGTGCTTCTAGTTAGCACCGTGCATCACGGTGCTCAGTAGTTAGCACAGTGCAGCACGGTGGCTCAGCTACTAGCACAGTGCAGCATGGGGGCTCAGTAACTAGCACAGTGCAGCAGGGTGGCTCAGTAGGTAGCACAGTGCAGCAGGGTGGCTCAGTAGGTAGCACAGTGCAGACGGTGCTCATAGCTAGCACAGTGCAGCATGGGGGTCAGTAGCTAGCAACAGTGCAGCCTGGGGCTCAGTAACTAGTCACAGTGCAGCATGGTGGCTCAGTAGCTAGAACAGTGCAGCACGGTGGCTCAGTACTAGCACAGTGCAGCATGGGCTCAGTAGCTAGCCCAGTATACAATGGGGCTCAGGTAGCTAAGCACAATGCAGTAAAAAAAACAATGGGCCAGTAGCTAGCACAGTGCAGCACGGGGCTCAGTAGTTAGCACAGTGCAGCACGGTGGCTCAGTAGTTAGCACAAGTGCAGCATGTGGCTCAGAAGCTAGCACAGTGCAGCATGGGGATCAGTAGCTAGCCCAGTGGCAGCATGGTGGGCTCAGTAGCTACACAGTATACGCATGGGGCTCAGTGGATAGCACAGTGCAGCATGGGGGCTCAGTAACTAGCACAGTGCAGCTCGGTGGCTCAGTAGCTAGCACAGTGCAGCATGGGGGCTCAGTAGCTAGCACAGTGCAGCATGGGGGCTCAGTAGCTATCACAGTGCAGCATGGGGGCTCAGTAGCTAGCACAGTGCATGGTGGCTCAGTAGCTAGCACAGTGCAGCATGGGGGCTCAGTAGCTAGCACAGTGCGCATGGGGGCTCATAGCAAAGCACAGGTGCAGCATGGGGGCTCAGTAGCTAGCACAGTGCCATGGGGGCTCAGTATAGCACAGGGGGTTGCAGCATGGGGGCCTCAGTAGCTGCACAGTGCAGCATGGGGGCTCAGTAGCTAGCACAGTGGCAGCATGGGGGCTCAGTAGCCTAGCACAATGCAGCTGGGGGCTCATATCTAGCACAAATGCACAATGGGGGCTCAGTACTAGCACAGAGCAGCATGGGTGGCTCAGTAGCTGCACCGTGCAGCAATGGGGGCTCAGTAGCTAGCACAATGCAGCATGGGCTCAGTAGCTAGCACAGAGCAGCATGGGCTCAGTAGCTAGCACAGTGCAGCATGGGGCTCAGATATCTACACAGTGCAGCATGGGGGCTCAGTTGCTAGCACAATTGCAGATGGGGCTCAGTAGCTAGCACCAGTGCAGCTTGGGGGCTCAGTAGCTAGCACAGTGCAGCATGGGGGCTCAGTAACTAGCACAGTGCAGCACGGTGGCTCAGTAGCTAGCACAGTGCAGCATGGTGGCTCAGTAGCTAGCACAGTGCAGCATGGTGGCTCAGTAGTTAGCACAGTGCAGCATGGGGGCTCAGTAGCTAGCACAGTGCAGCATGGGGGCTCAGTAGCTAGCACAGTGCAGCATGGGGGCTCAGTAGCTAGCACAGTGCAGCACGTAGAACAGGGCAGTATGGTGGCTCAGTGGTTTGCACAGTGGAACATTGCCCCCTCCTCTCCCCGGGCACAGCGCATGGAGGGGGAAAGTTATTTTACTGTGCGCAAATGTAAAAAGTCTCCACATGTCATGTTCATATTTCTCCACAAGGTGGCAGTGTTAGAACATGAAAGAGAAGGCGGCCTCATTAGAAGTGAGACTTGTATCTAGATCGTGTATATGTGTCTTCTATCATTCCTACAGTTATCTATCCATTTCCTCTCTGTATCTATCGTATCTTCTTTGTATTATATCTATTGATCTTCTATATCTTCTCTCATATCAGTGTATCTGTTTCTCATATCTATTATCTTCTATTTATCATATATATCTTTATCACATCTATTGTCTATATATCTACAGTAACTCACAAAAGTCAGGACACCCCTCACATATGTGTAAACATTTTATAATATCTTATCATGGGACAACACTGCCCGGCTTGTATCACAGGGGAATGTGGTGCCCTCAAAATAACTCAACACAGACATCAATGTCTAAACCAGTGACAACAAAAGTGAGTGCACCCCTAAGTGACAACAGAAGTGAGTGCACCCCTAAGTGACAACAAAAGTGAGTGCACCCCTAAGTGGCAACCAAAGGGAGTGCACCCCTACGTGACAACAAAAGTGAGTGCACCCCTAAGTGGCAACCAAAGGGAGTGCATCCCTAAGTGACAACAAAAGTGAGTACACCCCTAAGTGACAACAAAAGTGAGTAAACCCCTAAATCACAACAGACAAATGGTTCCCAAAGTGTTATTATTCTGTGTTCCCCCATTATTTCCCAGCACTGCCTTAACTCTCTTGGACATGGAGGTCACTAAGGTTCACAGGTTTTGCAGCCACGAATCCTCTTCTCTCCTCCCTAACCGCCATCACGGAGCTGGTGGATGTTGAGACCTTGCGTTTCCCACCAGTCCCGCTTGAGAGGCTCCACAGATGCTCCATAGGGTTTAGGTCTGGAGACACTTGGCCAGTCCAGCACCTTTACCCTCCTTAGCAAGGCAGTGGTGGTCTTGGAGGTGTTTGGGGTCGTTATCATGTAGGATACTGCACTGAGATCCAGAAGAGAGGGGGTCATGCTCTGCTTCACTATGTCACAGTACACGTTGGCATTCATGCTTTCCTCAATGACTGTAGCTCCCCATACAGCAGCACTTGTCTTCAGCAAACTGTTTTAGGGCTTTCTTGTGCATCATTTTTTAGAGAGGCCTCCTTTCTGGGACGACAAGCCATGCAGACTAATTGATGCAATGTGCGGCGTATGATCTGAGCACTGACCGGCTGACCCCTGTTTTGAGTGAATCCTGTCTTGTTAAACCTCTGTATGGTCCTGGCCCCCGCACTGCAGCTCAGTGTCAGGGTATTGGCCCCCGCACTGCAGCTCAGTGTCAGGGTGTTGGCCCCCGCGCTGCAGCTCATTCCAGGGGGTCGGCCCCCCACACTGCAGCTCAGTGTCAGGGAGTTGGCCCCGCGCTGCCAGCTCAGTGTCAGGGGTGTTGGCCCCCGCGCTGCAGCTCAGTGTCAGGATGTTGGCGCTGTAGCTCAGTGTCAGGGTGTTGGCCCCCGGCTGCAGCTCAGTGTCAGGGTGTTGGCCC